>JASANE010007305.1:0-131407 GCA_030248225.1 Trileptium ribeirensis | reverse complement strand
AATATGTGGGATAAACGTTGAGTGCACTGCGGCGGGGCTGCGGAATCTAATGGTATGTAGAACGTTGGTGGGTCGGGAGACCTAAGTACCTCATGTATTTGTATGAAATGATAGTATTGAGTGGTATGATGCATGGGGTTTGGTTTGGTGGCATCGAACCACCGGAGGCTGTTTCGGGAGAAACCAGTGTCAGACTCAGAGAGTAGCTCTCCTGATCATCACGGGATGTTTGAGAAACACTCCAACAGAAGTATGGAAACTATCCTGGGACTATTGCAGATAGATAAAATATGCCTGCAGGCAGCGATATTGTATTACTGCAGACTCAAAGGTATTGAATCTTGGAAGTCCTTAAATGCAAATGGGTATACAGTAATTGAAAAAGTAACCTTAGAGCTTGTAACAAACGCAAACATGCCTCTTGATCAATGTAGCAATACGTATTTTGTTACTTTAACAAGTACATATACTAAATCAGTGGCGGTGGCGATGAAGACAGTTTCGATATGAATTATATGGTTGTTCCATACATGCTCAAAGGTGGCGCCGACACCACACTCCCTGGCGGGTCGTGCAACCTCTTCGGCTGAACCCTCCCGTCAATGCGAAGGTCCCTACCCGAGGACCCGGCTACCACCCCCCCGTGACCTCGGACATTGAGCATTTATGGTTTGATCTATTTAGTTTACCCTACAGGTGTACGCCAACGATAACTTCATTCGAAACCATTTGGTGCGCATGGCTGAAATCAGTGAATCGCTTGCTTCTTCACCGCCACGAGGTTCCAGCAACAGCTTTAATATGAAGAACCTATTTCTTCCAGCCAAAACACCAATTTGTATTAAGATAAAGAGTGAGTTATATCTTTAATTTTACCTTTATGTGGATGCAACTTCTCTGTAGTAATAGTGCGTTTTGCTCGTGCTGTACCATAAAAGTAATTTTCACACATCTAGTAAATAATTTTTGAGAAAGTATCATAAATCCGCAAAACTTTACAAGACTCATGGTTTTTACTAACGATTTGTACGTGCATAAACCACAATATATTCTTAAACATTTGGTCTCTCTTCTACTAAAACTTTGTTCGTAACGCAACCGGACCTCACTGAGGCTAATGAGGTTGTTATCGGCATTACGTGAAAGAATTTAAGTTCATTTATTTTCTTTTTAACAGCGTAATGAAACTCGAGATGTGGTCCGAAAATCAATAAACTGTAAATTAGGATATATATGCTCTAAATCTACTCACAGTAGCATTTGAATGATTAATATTGGGTATTACCTTGTGTAAAAACCAAAGGAACATACAAGATTTGTTGCAATTCCTCATAGAAGTCTTGGTCTATGTATGTTAGCAACATTTTTAGTCGGCCAACCAATCGAATACGGGTTTGCAACTGATTTTCCTGTGCTTGTATCGTTTCATCAAGGCGTTCCGAGAGGTAAATTGATGCAGGTAATCGGACGTCTTCGGTATTCAACGCCGAATGGAAACTTCGTCTTTATGGTTGGAACAGGGACCGCACAGTATCGGATTAGACGTAAGTGTATAAATTCAGTGGCCGATCGATTTAATCCAAATTATTCAGTAGTTCCTTGATTTTTGTATTAACACTTTTATGGCTCTTGCAGTACTTGAAGCAGTGTTGCGTCAGCGCGGTTCGACATGTTTTAATTATATTTGTGTGTACTTTGTCGCTCATTCGTATTATGAAGATTCCTAAGAACCGGAGCAAGCGATATAGCACACAAACTTAACTTACTATTGAAATTGACCATTTCGATTGGTCGCTGAGCCAAGCAGAGACTTAAGGCGTGTTCACACGCTCAAACTTTCTGTTCAAATTTAGATCAAAATTTGAGTTCAAATTATGAATAAAATTTGAAAGAATCTTTTTTGCATTTTTGGTAAGGTTGAAGATGTGAACACGGTTCAAACTTTTCAATGATATTTCCGTACCAATCATTGACGAGACGTATTGTCTGAAAAAGTTTAAGCTCAATACAAGAAAGATTAAAATCACTTGTTTCTGAGTTTTTTTAAATATAATGTAACCTGTGCGTAATCCCCAGACTTCTTGGCTTAATTGCCTCGACAGTTTACAGCACACGCATCGTATTCCCCTTTAAACTA
This sequence comes from Trileptium ribeirensis, assembly GCA_030248225.1. Classification (NCBI taxonomy): domain Eukaryota; kingdom Metazoa; phylum Nematoda; class Enoplea; order Enoplida; family Thoracostomopsidae; genus Trileptium; species Trileptium ribeirensis. The sequence goes on along the minus strand of JASANE010007305.1, from coordinate 129,270 downwards.
ATATGCTTGCAACCTCTTATTGATGCAATGAAAGATTAAACGTAAGCAGGTTTGATTCAAAATGAATTTTCTATGATCTTCTGTATACTATATTGCTGGATTTATTTTATCGGACCATAAACAGTTCGTATCTGAAGAAAATTTTGGGACACATCAGCCTATTTAGTAGAATAGACATCCTCTGTTCTGTTTTACTAACACAATAAGCCATGGGGTTCCGTCTCGTGATTGAATTCAACGTCCAGAAACGAACAAAAACTGATGCGTCCGGCATATTACTCAACGCATGTGCTCCAAAGCATAAAAGACTTGGACGAAAAATAAAGCATCATTTGAGAACACAGCGGACGTTTTTTTACAATTCTTCTGGTTTAGTAGTCGCTTTACGCTAAAGCTATTTAGTTAATCTATAAACAGACTATCATCGGAAATACGGTGTTTTCTAGTTTCATAAATAGCTTCTAAATGGACTTTAACTCTTTTCGCTTTTCTGTCACCTACTTTATCCAATATTTTGATATCAACCGCTCTGTTCTTCTCAATGTTTTATGGTTCGATGAATTAGATTACTACACGCCTACAAAGCTTTTAGTTTTCGCAGAAATAACAGTACTGAAATAATTCATACCTCTGACAAGTATATATGTCATTAACTATTGTTTTCAGACAGCTACTCGATTTATCCAGGTTGCACTTTTTACGTGACGCCAGCGTACTAATAACATAGCATTGTTTTAACGAAATTATGTTGATGAATAATGATATTTTGCTTATCAAGAGCTTGTGATAAAATTTTTCAGAAGAGTATGGCAGCGAAGCGTACACATCTGCCTTACCTTAATATATGATCTTTCGTTTTTAGACCTACCACCAAGGATGTAAAAAGATGCTCACGCAACGTCTTCAACCTATTTGCTATTGCCACCAACATTTCTTGGAGATACCAATTATTACCTCGCCGTAACCCGCGAAATTAAAACCGAAACTGGAGCCATTGATCTCATAAGCTCATAGGGGTGAGGGATGGGACAGCCGATGCAGAATCTTGATGGAACCCCAAAGGTCAGTGGGAGTAGGCCGAAAAACTATCACAGCAAAGTAGATAGATGACTATGACCGAGTGTTATACTCCTTTAAAAATTTATCATAGGCTCTTAATAAAATTTATACTGTTATTCGTTACAAGTATTATACGCAAACAGTTTTGTATGGTGGTCCCCGAACTTCCGTGAAAATTGGCTGTTATATGCTTGAGGTTTCTGTTGGTCCTATTCGTAGGCTTTTGACTACGAAATAGCGTGAAAAGTGTGTGACTGAATTGTTGGAACACTAGGAATTCGAACCCACAACTTTTTTTCCATTAGATCCGCAAGCAAATACACTCAACGAACCGACCCGAATTCACAACAAATATAAATCATCTATGTTCGACATTTGCCTGCCTTCAGTAAGACTTATCACTGGTCTTTGCGTTTAAATACTACATATATTTTTCATATATTGTGTTTAATTTATCCAAACCAGCCATATTACGGTTACCAGATAAGCAGCAGGTACTTTGTTAGTAACATAGGTGTATGGTGGATACAGGTACGATTCTGGATTGGGAACGGTGACAGTAGAATCCGGCGTTTCGATAGGACCCCCATGTTGTAAGAGAAAGTTAATAGCTCAGCCTAGCGATAAGAGCTTGACAACGAAAAGACATGAAAACCAGTCGGCTGAAAAGTTGGGCTGATGTGGAGAACAAACCTACGATTGTCTGCTATGACACTAGGAAAATAGGTAGAACAACAGACGGTTTTAGGGAGTTAACTGAATTCTGATGTTATCTTCCCAGGCTGGTAGCTAGTAGGCCGACTTGACTCAAACACTTAATGTAACCCTAGGTGTTTACATAATATTGCTCCAGGTGCTGCTCTTATGAGAGAATACCGACAACAGCACTGAATTTTAACCCCAACTCAGTGTACGTTTCAATGTAAAATCATAGCTTGATTTTTTCGCAGTGCATACATCACTATGTGCCTCCTTCTGCTGTTCATTTATATAATAACCTTGTCTGTGTGTTTCTGCGGGAAATTATAGGCTCAAAATACCAATTAATAAATTTTTCAACTAAAAATCACCTGAACTTATCTGTTATCTAATACAACTTCGGTATAAGTAGATGTATATAGTCAAATTTTTGAGCTTTTTTCAAAATCATGGCCAATAGTGCCAGAAAACATTATCGAATATTTCCGTCGAGTTGTGTCGCATCCATATATGTTTACGTGTACGTTGCTATTCGCCCGCTTTGCGAGACCGTTTAAGGAACCGAGTTCTGTTACTCAACGGTAAGGAGTTTAGTTGCTCGGAATCAACCAACCCGAATGAGTTTGATTCGTGGACTGGACTCTGGACATTGCCCAACATTGAATGGTCCACAACATAGATCGCGCATTAAAGCGTGAAAATTTAGCAGCATGCGTTTAGTACTAACGAGCATAAAACCCTTGCTCTATGTCGGAAAATAGTCAAAGCCAGATTTTTGGCAAATGCTTATGCAGGATTGTCTACGTATATAAAACTGAGAATGGTTCAACTTTAATATTTTCAATAAAAAGAGGCGAAAACCAGAATGCGAAGGCAACCGCTTTTGGGTCAGAATCATTAAATACATTGGATAAAATACCAAATGCGTTTTACACAGTGTATCCACTGATTTAGAGAAATCGCAATCGTAATAACTAAATTTTTTAAGCTAGAGCAAATTGATTTAGCCAAAACGTGAAGAATCTGATGCTTAGGCCTAGCGAATTGTGCCGTCCGCAGGTGCCTGTATTATGTGCTGCATTTATCGATTTTTATTGAACCGTATCACAAATTAAATCCCTTTTGGATTGACTTGTCACCCGTTAAATAAATGATTCTAAACCCCTCAAGTCTTTGAAAAAGTTTTTGATTCTTCAAAATATTTTGAAACAATGCTATATACTAAACAAATTTTGCAACATATATACGACGAGCGCTATGAGCATAATTTAAAACAAGTAGCAAAAGGAGAAGCACAAGCATACACATTTCAGCTTTAGCGTGAAATTTATTTCATTACCTAAATAACCATATCGCAATACAAATACTAGGCCAACATTACTTAGTACAAATTTCTCGCCGAATATATCCTTCACCGCAACTCGCCAGCTAAAATAATATTATCGTCAGGCCTATAAAAATGCTTCGACTCTCTATAGAATGCGCCTAAGTCAGTGACGCGGTGACAAACCCAGCTTCGAATGTTGTCCAAACTCGTATTGCGTTTGCGTGAACAAATTTTGTAACACCAAGGTTACTAATATTGAACACCAGTGAGGTGTGCAACTTATATTTTGACAAGCCTTGCGGCGGCGTCAATTTTCCTTCTTCTCGTTGTCTTCATAACATCGAAAAAAGTCCTGAAAAACCTTCTGTTGATTAGCGAGCCTCAGCGGTCGGATTTATATATAACGAAATTCGACGATAACCGCAGCAGAGTGTGCAGTGACAGGTAGAAGTCAACAATGTATAGTTTGACAAAGCGTATAAACAGTGTCGTATTCAAAATAAACTAACATTTCTTGACAAACTGGTTTTCTCATACCGAGGCATGTTCTGGTTCACTTCCATTTTGCTACTATGTCACATCGGTGTTAAAACTCCAATCAGTGGTCAAGGTCGTTCATAAATCATCTTTTTTGTAGATTGATTTCAGTATGCATTGTATCAACAAACCTTGCCGATCAAGGGTTTTCGTCTACGGATTACGGAGATTCTTCTCCGCTCACCGTTGATCGAAATGCCAACAATAACCGTTTATCCTCAGTTTACGAAATTCCACATTTTCAAGGGGTTAACGAAATTCGAGATTTCGAAACTGGATTTGTAGTAGACGGAAGGATATTACAAAAGGCAACACCGCGTCGAAGTCAGTATTTGAATCGACAAGTAAATCACATTAATAGCTATCTTCGTAGGATTAAACGGTCCAACGTCAGTATCAGTCCAGTTGGTGAAGATACATCAACCACTATCAGTATCAAAACTTTTGACGAGTATTTGCGCTATCGTTTAAAACGCCTGCGAGAAACAAGCAATACTGTGTCGAACAACCATTATTTGCTCAAGAATATGTCAAAAGCACAGGATGATGCCCTGGTTCACGATTCTGCATTAACTAAAGCAGATAAATTTACGACTGAAAATTCTAGGTCTAAAAATATTTCTTTACCGTTACCCAGACGTCGAGTTCTTCATTTTAAACGAACACATTCGGATTCAGGATTTATTAACCGGCAGAAAGCAAATAATCATGGCGGCTCTATCACTGAAAATAACTCGTTGAAACCCACAATTAATAGTCGCAATTCAACCGAAGTTAATTCTTCAAAGCCATTACTAGCTTCCACATCTGATGAAAATATTCCAATTTCTGGATATCTGAAGTCAGTCAAGCCTTATCAGTTGCAGAATACAGCTGATAATAATAATCATTTCCAGCTCAAGGAAAATACACTACCTTTTAATCAGCTACTGGGAAACAGCGATACTAATGGCGATAACTTTCCCATTTTCCCAGCTCCCAATATACCAGAACAACCATCGTCGCCATTCATTAATACCGTGGAATCCAATTTTATAAATTATATAGTTTTCTCGGAAGCATCAGGATTTCCGGCGTGCCAAAACTATATTGTTTTAACCAATGATCGACATCAATTTTTTCAACTGTGGGACGAAATTGTGTTGCGATATTTACGTGACGTACGTGCCAACACCAACGTGAATCCAGTGACTTACAATGGATGCCCAGTGGGTATGGAATAGACTAACGGAATCGTATCATTCCAAGCTGAAGCGAGCAGGATGACTAGCTTTACTTTTGTTTTCGTGTTATTTTCGGATTTGTGATGCATTTAATATGTCTTCAGGATTTTTTTGGCAATGGAAACAACCGGAAGAGATAATTACGAATTCATGATGCGGGACGTTAAAGAAAGTTGCGGGTCCCGCGCAGTGGCGGACCCAGGATTTTCTGGTGGGGGGGATACCAAAAATTTTTGATGTTTGAAATATGTGTTCGGTTGACTCCAGACTTGTAATTGCATCATATTGACGATATATTGCCTATGAACTCACATAATCAATTTTTCCCTTAAAATAAAATGTATATATACATTTTTATTAAAAATAACATAAAACAAAAATAATGTAGTATATATTCACATGTGCAATAAAGCCTACATTAACTTACGAGTGCGATCGTGATGAAACACAGTATTGAAAATGCATAATTAAAATGCGTAACATGGCCATTAGCAGCTCTAGTTAACACTTTCTTGTCTAGATATTTTTTTTACAATGTTACTTTTCCCGCCCTTCGGCTATTTCACTATTTTAACAAGGCAATAGTGCTTGAACTCACTTTAACGAATTGGCACATCTAACACAACGAATTGGCACATTAACACAACAACACTAAATAAGAAATAAAAACAAAAATTAAAACTTTTATCCCACCCTTAAAGCTCCCTATTTCACCAACCTGCAAAATATACACCTAGCTATGACATTCAACACAGCAGCCACTCCTAGCTTACGTGGCTGCATGCGGTGCGACAAGCCAACAACAACAGAACCAATAACGCGTAACGCTACAAATGCCCACTTATAAACAAAAACATTCAGACAAACAGACAACCTGGAGCGAATGCAACGTGCGCAAGTATGTGTATATGCACACGTAAAATCCCTGTGGGTATCAAAAACAAACAAGTTTTATTAAAGATGAAAAACGTTTTTCGTTTTTTTCGCTCCTTTTTTTGTGTTTTGAAGCCAAAAAAATTTTTCCAAAAAATTCTGGTGGGGGGGATATATCCCCCCTATCCCCCCCTGGGTCCGCCCCTGGTCCCGCGTAGTCCACAAATCATAAAATAGTTATTTACAAGACTTGTTTTCCTATATCTAAATCAAATATTATCGCATATATACATGAAAAACTTATACAAATCATATATATTGCATTTATAAACATATTTAAGAACAAAATAAGGTTTGCGCTACGTGCTGAAGTTTTATTTACCGTCAAGCATGTAACGTGATTTTAAAAGCATGTTAAATATTTACCAGTACTTTCGTATTTTCAAATGCATGATAAATAGTAAGTTTGGAAATTAACTCAGATCATCCACTTGGTCTACCGATAAACTCAATTGATGGAGATATATATTGTCTGCACCAACATATCGTCAACTTCTTCAATAAAAACTCAGCATAAAACAACTTCAAAACAGTGAGTCCTACATTTCAAGCAGGTATATTAACGGTCTGCTGAATAGAGAAACGTTTTACATTTTAACCATTGGCCTAACAAACATTGTATACACTACAGCAACAGCCCTCAGCACCCCTAAAATAGAGAATCCCATGAAAAACGACATTATTCCACCAGAATTGCAAAGTAATGTCTCAAAGCTAAAACAGCTTGTCTCGACCAGAAGCATACTGTGTTTGGAATTTGTAAACTCAAACGAAACGTAAATAGAATTTTTATCAATATTATAGCTGGCTTTATCGTGATGATTTGTAAACAATGACGACTTCTCCGGCCGAATCAGTGTCGAAATCCAGTAAGACTTCTGTTCGCAAGGTAGCGGACATTGCGTTAAACAGTATTGTTCAGCTGGACGATATCTTTGACGGTCCTGGTTTAAACGAAACAAGCAGTGCCGTTGTGAATGTATAAACGATAGCGAACATAATGATTGATTCTTGTCGCTAATAAACAATCCTGGATACGCACCAGGAATGAAAAATTGACACCTATCACGACAAATATTTGCGTTAATACACGAGAAAAAGCATAAAATAAACGAAGCAATCGTCCAGTCGTTACATTTTTGTGGACTCTTTGGAAGATGAGTGGTAGCAAAATATGTGAGCCCAGCTTCGTAAATATAACCGCTATATACCGAAGTGCTTTCGCCACGAGGAAATGGACTAACACCCAAGGGGCCAACAAATAAACGACCTATAAAGGTGTTATTTTTGCCGTACAAAGCCTTCGTCACAACATTACGGTAGCTGTTATAATGCTCGTACTTAATCAGAAACTTTAACTTTAAATATGTTAAGGCTAAAATGTCAAATGTTTTATTGACTGAAATACGATAACACGGCCCATGACTTGTGATATATGGTGTTAGCTGAACGTATTGAAGCACCAACGTATTAAATCCCACTCCGACAACATCTATTACATCAGCGGAACGTTTCATAATAACTTGAACAAGGTGTTGGAATGAGGTAAAATTCCATTTTGTCATAAGAATGCGATAGCTTCTATAGAGCATCCGATGGTTTCCAAATGTTTGCCGGATTATCTCGAGTTCGCTGCTTGAGTTTATATAACGATGAATAGTTAATTTGACAATAAAATCACTTCTCGGAATCAATGTTGCAAAGATATATTTCAATACTGATTCAGTTATGTTAAACTTTTCAAGTACGGTGCGATCAATCCAGTTCTCGGGACAATATAAAACATCGGGAAACATATCTGGCGGGCCAACTATTACTTTCGTGACCGTTGGCATGCTATAATATTTTGTCGCTCGACATACGATGTAATATGACATTGTAATTGAACATGAAAGGAAAATAATTGTTATAACAATCGACAGTGTGGGTTCTTCTTTGAAGATATTCAATAACGCACGGGCTTGATAACAATGTCGACATTTATTCAAATTATTATTTCTATTACCCATGTCTACTAAGTTATTTCAGTTGTCCTCAATTGTAATCTGTTTTTACAAACACTCTACTTTTTTGGTTGTGTATTTGTAAAGAATGGCGAAAATGTATAAAAGAGAGCAATTACAAATTGGAATACAGTAAATAGCATGAGCTTCTAATATTTACGAACCACAGAGCAAACATTAAATAGCTGTAAACGAAATATGATAGTTACCACGCAATACAGAGTTCGGCTTTACGATAATTTTCGTCGCTAATGGAACCTAATTAACGAACGACACTAAAGGTTTGCATGAAATTATGCTTTGAGTGCAAAAATGGCATTAAACTGCATACATTTTAATGTACATAGTAGAACTATATATACTGCTGATGTTACACGAATGTGTCATGTAAGAATGTGTGCAGATGCTTTTAACATGTGGGCATTCACACTGCTTTATTAACATGGGAACTGCTTAAAATCCATATCAAGCGACAGGGGGTTATTTCGGTTATACACCAAGCAGGAAAATGATCAATTCTAAAGATAATTTTGCTACGATTCGACTCAGCGCGACGATGCGCTTCAGAAAACACCTATTTCAGCCAGTGTTATGACAAATTTTTTATGTTCCCAGTGGTCCCTAAATTTGGATAATTTTTTTCCGATAAATACATAATTACATAATTTTTATATAATTCGAATTGCATTAACGAGCTGAGCCCAAATTTTGTATTGGTTCATTGGCTAACGACTTCGAACTAGGCTAGGCTTAAGCTTAGCGTAATCCTAAGTCGTTAATCTAGGAACAAATCCAACAGATTTTCGCACCATTCGACTCAGCTGGTCATTGCAGTTGGAATGATAAATAAAATTAAGCATCTGTCGAAAATTATGAAAAATTTTGGGTACCAAAGGGTCGATTTTGGGCACATAAGGAACCCAAAATTTTAGAAAAAAAGCAGCCGAAGTAGATATTTTCTGAACCAGTTCATCGAGCTGAGTCGAGTGACACCAACATTATCGCTGTATCTTCAAGTTGACCATTTTCGGTTTGGCTGGGTATAACTGAAAATACCCAGAAAAGGTAAGTTCGTCAATAGATACTTCAGTTAGTGGTGTAAACGGACAAGCCATTCAACCATTCAACTAATGAAGATGAAGAAATCACATAAAGCGTCACATGGTCGACAATTAACAGCACGAAATTCAACACCTTCTGTTTAGCTATTGTATCTATGAAATCGCAGATATTACAGCTACGTCATATTACCGAGTTTAATCTAAGTACAGGGTGCCATACATATAAACTAAACATATGACCGAATATAAACCAGCGATAAAGACTACTAATTCGAAGGTTGTTTCAATAATCACTTAGTGAGGGCTGCGTGGGCAATAAAAGATCTGTTTTGTAACCACATACGCGTTAACTCAATGCATATACGCGGACAGCTTAATTGTGTTTAGAGCCCGCGACATGTGTTACAAATTTGTGAAGCATCAACGTTCAAATGAACAACCTTTTCCAGCTGTCTATTATTCTATAATAGGTTTTTAAGTTTACTACACCTCAGTCAGTCTTAGCAAGGTGTAAAATTCAACACAATGTAGCTATTAATATTCGCTTATTACATAGCCAGGTAGAAAACATCTGAGTTGCAATAATGAGTGTTTGTTGATCTAAATTGATAAATATGATAAAGCGGATAACGAGGGTATGAAAAGAACATGATTACCGTTGCAAAAACCAACAGCCAGTTTGAATAGATGCGGTCGGTCCGGAATGTTTGCCAACGCCGCGGATGGTCCGGACCGGGCCTACCTCTTTAAACAGGAGTCGAATATCTAAGCACAGCCAAGATGGAAACAATGTGTTCTAAATCACGATCTAACAACGACTCAATCCGTAAACCGATTCGCAAGCGCTGAGCAATTACTTAAGTGTACATAATAATGGTTTTCAAAGCAAACTTGTGAGTTCCGCGACTGTGCATATGATGCTATACTTACGTTTGATCCGAGACTCTCGTTTACCAACTGTTGGAGGTGTTCTAGTAGGTATGAATGTCGAAAATTAATATTCTGAGTTCAGGGTACGCGAAAAAATTTCAAATCAGACCCTGAATTTAGCCCAGGTTATTTGTTGTCATATATTTATAGGTGTCCAACGTAAGTCGGCTCACAGGGTAGATGGATCGGCGGGAGAGGCGCTCGGGGGAGATGCTCAAAATTTTAAGCAATTTTGCAGATTTTTCGATTCTTTCGTCAAATTTCTCGCAAATTTTTAGCAAATTACCTCAAAAATTTCCGGGTGCCAAAGTGGAGTTGGGGAGAGGTGTTCAACCTTCAGGTGGTGGGTAAATATGACTTGACATAGGGTAACCTATTATCGAAATATATACATGTATTAGGGAATCGCATCGCATGAATTTACTCGCTCAACATTACTGTACGGAACATCGCATAATACAAGGCTATGGCAGGACAAACACATTTCAGCATACCTGACGGGTTTACCTAATATTTGCTAACAGTGTATTTCACGTTTCAGTCACTAATGACACTGTCAACTTTTGAACGACAGTCGTTTTTTTACATCTAACATTTTAGTTTTCTTGTTCGCACTTTAAGTGATCTTGGTTCCGCTGAAGGATATAACGTAGAATTTTTAGTATATACAATATAATTGATAAATGCGCGCAATGCCAAATAGTGGGAAATTGAGCAACTGTATTCTTTGGCTTATAGCTTTATCAAAACACAAAGGTCAACGTTTAATAATTAAACCATTTTTACTCTCTGAGTAGTTTATTTTGGTAGACAACAAACTCGCATCCAGCGTTATTTTTATATTGTGAGGAGAAACAGATAAAAAATTTCCCAAGTGAAACAGAAAAAAAATCAGCGCATACATCCACTGCAACAATAAACTACATTACTGTCGCTGCTGGTGAGTTACGAAAAATATCAAAGGAGAAAACATTGCTTGAGCAGATACGTAAGTAAACAAACAAAGCTAAACTATGCAGTAACAAGAGATATACTATAAAATCACGATAAAATCGAAATATTGACATTTTTATAAAAATTATCAAAAATTTTCATAAAAATTTTCAAAAAATTATTAAAAATTTTCATAAAAATTTTCATAAAATTATCAAAAATTTTAATAAAAATTTTCATAAAATTATCAAAAATTTTCATAAAATTATCAAAAATTTTCATAAAAATTTTCATAAAATTATCAAAAATTTTCATAAAAATTTTCATAAAATTATCAAAAATTTTCATAAAAATTTTCATAAAATTATCAAAAATTTTAATAAAAATTTTCATAAAATTATCAAAAATTTTCATAAAATTATCAAAAATTTTCATAAAAATTTTCATAAAATTATCAAAAATTTTCATAAAAATTTTCATAAAATTATCAAAAATTTTCATAAAAATTTTCATAAAATTATCAAAAATTTTCATAAAAATTTTCATAAAATTATCAAAAATTTTCATAAAAATTTTCATAAAATTATAAAAAATTTTCATAAAAATTTTCATAAATTTATCAAAAATTTTCATAAAAAATTTTCATAAAAATCATCAAAAATAGTTTTACTTTAACCAGGATTGTTAACTTGAGCATATAATATTATGCTGTTGACCACGAAATTCATTGTTACTACGTATTATTCGAAAATCCAATCCGTGGGTATGGATAAATTTTGTCAGCTGGGTAGGCTTAAAGCTATGTGTATCCAAGCATAAAAGTACAGGCATACATCGTCTCCTGATCGGGTTAAAGCTTTGACGTTAGTGCAAAATTTTCCGAATTTTGTGGCCCAGGGTGACAGAAATTTTCAAAATCTACTTCCATTTAAAAATGCAACCAATTAATCGATGGTGCAATTTTTACACTGCAATTACATAGCACGACCGATATACTTCATGATAGCTGATGTTTGACGTGAAAAAATAACTCAAATTTTGCTTTTGTTGTATATGACTCTGTATTGTGTATATGTATATTGTATATGACTCTGTACTCTTTATTACTAATGTCACTCAGGTTTTTGCAGTGCGCTTAATCTCTCTACATAATTGATACTTTTTCATTTTTATGGCTACTAAATACTACTTATCAAACGCAATAAAACATTTATATATAATAGCCTCAATTTTCCCAGTTGAAATTTCTATGCCATAAGTTGTGCATGGGACATCGGCTTAAAGAAGAATAGATAGTTTGCGGAGGGCAAGGTATGCGCAGGATGGCAAAGAAAATTTACCCGATTCGCTCCAAATTTTCCTTATAATTTTCCATATTTTTCAAATTTTTCGTTAAAATTTTTTATGATTTGACTTGTAATTGCCAAAAGTTTCCGCGCGCACCCAGCGAGAGAGCGAAATTAGAACGGGGTTACTTTCTCTACCTCTATGAACATATACGCCCTGTACACTTGTTTCTTAATCAATGCCTTTTCCACGGATAAACAATCACAAAATGAGACCGTGCATGCAGAAACGTTACATTCTAAAGACAAAAAAATCTGCATATCATAGTCGCAGTTAAAAGCGGCCGACAAACATATGCAACAAGATATGGAGGCATAAAATATGTTCACAATTATAGAATAATGCACAATGACTTTCAGACTACGGTTTCTGACCTGGGTTTTATGTAAATTCTTATTTTGTGGACGCTTTCCAGAAATCGTTTTGTGTATCCTGAGCAGAGTGGTTTCTGTAAACACAAAAATTAACTTCAAAATTTGGCGCTACATCCAAAACATCTATATGCTATGAAACTTGTACTTATGATAAGGTTAAATACACTAACTTCTAGATAATCTTTAGGAAAAAATCATGAATAAATAGACCTGCATTGCAACTTTTGTAGAAATTCGGCACTGTTTTCAAAAATCGACCCAACGCCAGTTATGAAACTTGTACTTATGATAAGGTTAAATCCGCTAACTTCTAGATAATCTTTAGGAAAAAAATCATGAATAAATAAACCTGCATTGCAACTTTTGTAGAAATTCGGCATTGTTTTCAAAAATCGACCCAACGCCAGTCCCTTGGTTTCCAAAAAACTTACATGTTCTTAACGATGAAGAATAATATATGCTAATTATTAACTATTTTGGTCAACGTCAAGCAAGTGGCGTGTCTACGCAGAACGTGCTTTCTAAGACTACTAAAAATGTTATGTATGAAAACAAAAATAGTAAAGCTCGCGCTTACTAAAAATCGTAAGTTAAATGAAACAATGTATTTTTCAATAATTGATTATAGTATCGCTGATGTTTACACTAACTAGATACAGCTATTGGTTTGGACATTAATAAGATATCACGGTTATTATTTACGGACAATTATTTATATCCTGCTATTTCCGATTATGTGACATAGATATATTTCAACACAATAACACATAGCATCATAGAAGCTAGTTATTGCCGAATTTCTGTTTATATATCTGACTATTAAATTTGTTGAGCGTTGATTCAATTGGTTTTCCTGTACACAGTCAAGAAGATATTGTATTTAAACCAGCAGCATCTCCAACGAAGCCTTTAGCACGATGAGCTACTGTGATATAGATATATTTTAACTCAATATTACATAGCATCACAGAAGCTATTTATTACCGAGTTTCTGCTTATATATCTGACAGTTAATTTGCTGAGCGTTGACTCAATTGGTTTGGCTGTACACAGTCAAAAAGATATTGTATTTGAACCAGCAGGATCTCTAACGAAGCCTTTAGCACGATAATATACACCTTGACTCACGAAATAGTGATCTCATGTTTACCAACAACCGCAGTAGTTTTTCTTATTCAGTTTTGAACGTAGCTTCCGCCACTCAGTCAACGGAGGCAGCTGAGAATGCTTTTTAATTTCGACTTCAAGTTGAGACTCATGCCATTTGTTGACGCCAATGCTAGCATTACCATTGGCATAACGAACAGCAACGCTTTTATTTACGTCGCAATGATCAATTTGCGTTGTTGGAACAACACGGTTCTGAAAAGCCTTGTTTCCATTTCCATCGCGTACTGAAATTCCGTTTTGTTTAACGCTATTAATCGTAGCAACTTCTTTCGGTTCAGCAACAAGAATGTCGAATCCGTGTTGAAGGTAGTCGTAGACAAAGCAAGCGGATGCTATTTGTTGAAGATTTTCAGACAAATTTTGTTCAAAAATGTTTGATTCCATTGTCTTAAAATCGTTCATAAGAAGAATTGCTTTGTCCGGCCTAAATTGTAATGCGATAGATAAAAATCCAAGATTCTTGAAAAATATCCTAATCTAAATTTTACTTCAATAAACGGCTGGGATAAATAATGAATATATTGCTGATGCAACGTACGCCTAATTAGATTTACAGAACCTCGGAATTTAACGTTAATAATATGCAATACTACGTCAATAATTTTAGTCATTTGTCAAAAAATCATATGTTACAGGTGTCGAAGGTACTTCAGCCCGAGGCGCATTGATGTTCATGGCGGAGAGAAGTCTGCGAGTGGAGGGTGAGGTAAAGTTAGGAACAGCTAATTTTTTAAAATGTTTATAAACTCATAATTTTCCCGATTTTTGAACAATTTGTCACATTTTTGTCAACTTGTGCCAATTTTTCTAAATTTTTCCAATTTTTGTTAATTTTTTAAGTCTTTCCATTGTATATTGCAGTTGACATATTACACACCTAACGACCGAAACACGAACGTTGGTAAAAATTGCGTATTAACTTTTTTAATGCCCGCAACACCCATCTATATATAGACACTATGCTCCTAGGTAAGCGAATTCCCTCAAAGCCGGCAACTGTGATAGTGGGAGTCAAACCACGATAAAAAGTATGCTGCTGTTGACCTAAACAGGCTGAGTGGCTGGAATCTCGCGTAAAATTTCCGGAAAATTTTATGTCAGTTCAGTCACCATCACGAATTGCTTCTCTACTACAGCGTCCAGGGCAAATGCCACGAGCCGAATTGCTTCTGCCGGAGTAACAAATAAGTGAGTTGCCTCCTGGAACATCAGAACTTTAATGAAAGACGGTTATGAACAGCTCCTGTCACTGTGAGCTGTCACTCACTTCCAAATCTGTCAAACAATATTGCAGCTCTCTACGAGACAACGCTACGCAGACACTACGCATATAAGCTTCTCTTCTCCGGTTCATAAAATTAGGAAACCATGAAGTTGGAATTGCTGTCACCTACAGCACTGGAATCCTGTGAGCTCTTGCCTTGCCACCGATACCTTCCAGGCCAAACCTATAAACATCGCAATCGTCGCGGTTTACGCTCTAACTGTCGTCGCCTCCGAAGCCGATAGATATATTTTCTACGAGCAACAGATGCAGGAAGTGAACAACTTAACATCTTAAAGGAAACCCATATTATGCGGAGACGTCAACGGGCAATTGGGGCCGCGACTTACTTGCGAAGACAGTAGGTAGATATATAATTGGGCGTCGCACCGACACCAGAACACGACTGGTCACTGTACCACAATTCTTGGATCTATGCGTGATCAGGAGCTATTTCAAACATATTGAACGGAATATCGAATCCTGGCGATCATACAGTGGGAAAGATTTCCAGCTGGATCACATACTTATGAATAAAGGATGGACGTCATCTGCTATGGAATGTCGCACACACTGGGATAACACACTACCAAGCGACCACAGCATGCTTATTCTAAGAACGAAATGCAGCCTCGACGCAAACAGACCTCAGCAAAATCGCATACACCTTCGAGCACTTACATAACTGCGAAACCATTCGACAGCAGATCAACCGATTCGCTCTCCTCCACGACGAAGATATGCCTATAGACGAGCACCGGGCCGCTTTTAAACGCACCGTTGACCACAGCCTCGAACAGTTTCTCAAAATCGTTAAGCGCGACAAGCGAGCCCACTGGGTTCAAGGTTCGACTATGGCTACTCCGTATGCCTGTATCTCGTTCCCAGAAATACCAAATCTGCTCCGAAATCTATTCTGAAGCGTAAACTCTCGAACAAATATCACAGGTGTAGGAATCCTTCCTTCGTGGCATGGCCGCAGAAATCAACCGAGCCGTGGCTGTAATTGACCACCGTGAGGCCTTTCACCTAACTAAAAACATGTCATAGCCTCTGTGTCGATCTCGTGGCACCACCTACGAAACCGATGGTACCCCGTGATCAATCGTGGAATCCTAACTAGAACGCTGCCTGAATTATGAAGAACCATAAGAACCTTTGTCAGAGTTTGAGATGCAATTCAAAGAATTCTACATCATGGATCGTGATCTTCTATTGAAAAAGCACGAGGTGATAGCTGCCATCAAAAGCCTCCGCAACGGACCTGCGGCAAGTGAAGACAGAATCACGGCTGAAGTATATAAGCTGGTGAATCGACATATGGTTGACTCTCTCCGTCTACAAGATTTGGTCCAGCGAGACGGTACCACCGTCCTGGCATACGACGATTTTAATTCCATTCCACAAAATGGGGGGATAAATCTGTATGTGCGAGTTAGGGAGGTATCTCACTGCTTGACAATATCTTCAAAATTTCAGAACCAATAATTTCCAATCGCTTCAAAATAGAAACAACAAGCGAATAACAATGCGGGTTTCCTGTAGGCCGTGGGACAGTGGAACAAATACTGAACGTGCAGCTCCCACTACAACACCGCCACCAGTTTCGACAATCCACTGCAATAGCCTTTATCGATTTCAAAGCTGCATTCGATTCTGTTCACTGTCCGTCATTATGTCGGATGTTGCAAACTGACGGTCAATCTGCTAAAATCATACCATTGACCAGATGCATGTTCGACCCGTCTTTCTGTAGTGTCCGTCTTTACAATCGAAGGTCAGAACTATCTGAAGTGAAAACAGCTGTACGGTAGAGGTGAGAATTTCGAGCACGAGCAGGGCAGAGTCGGCATCTATTTGTATCG
This sequence comes from Trileptium ribeirensis, assembly GCA_030248225.1. Classification (NCBI taxonomy): domain Eukaryota; kingdom Metazoa; phylum Nematoda; class Enoplea; order Enoplida; family Thoracostomopsidae; genus Trileptium; species Trileptium ribeirensis. Next base: position 112,545 of record JASANE010007305.1, on the reverse strand, counting down.
AGCCAAGCCGACCCTAAACTTTCAACCTCCGACACAAGCCGAGCCGAGCCAACCATGGCTCCAGCCGATTCGAGCCGAGCCCATCTTCGTCAAAAAAGCTCGATCCGGCTCGGCTCGTACACAACACGATATACATTTTGATAATTTTACGCGTACAGCACCCGGATGGAAGAACACTGTTATTTCGAAAAAACAAAATCTGTCGAACCATCGCTGACAACATGAAACCTTATTTCCTTCAATAAGTTCCTTGCATTTTGGCAAAATTTATCCTTGTAATCTCTGTTTTGGTGAAAAATGTTCTAGCACTAGTTTCTGTGTGTACCATATTAATGCGACGTGAAGTCCATGGTGAGTTTAGACTTAAATCGTACAAGAAAAAGTATTATATACCTACGCGCGCATTTCAGCAAGACTGGTCTAATGGTGCTGTCTTACACTTACATCTTCGTCGCAATGCTATCTCGTCTATTCGACATACATGTTTTCTCAGCCATCAGAACACAGCCCTCGCTTTGGCCGTTCGATTTTGTATTTCAACGCAGGATTGCCCACTGAAGGTAATATGGCTGCCTAGGTATCAGAAACTGCTGAACACTCCGAGATTTCGCCATCGCAGCTGATCAACGGCACGGTGTTACGGAAGCAAGCCATAACAGTGGCCGCGGAGCATCCCCAATATTGGGGGGCTAATGGGGCGATACCTGGGCAAAGCGCGGCGCCATTTGGGGTGGTGCGGGTTCGCTTCGGTCCCGCAAAAAATTTTGATTTTGGATGCAATTTCGGAATACTTGGGAATTGGGAATCTAGAAAAACAGCATTCCGCCGGCAAAAAAGCAGGAAACTCACAAACAAAAAGTGCTTCGATGTTTGAATGTGTCGTAATAAACGACTCAAAAAGAGTTGATCCGACAGAATTTACCAATATATCAGTATAGTTCGAAAAAAGAATTAGAAGTCGCAACTTGAGAACTTTCCAAAGATCCGCTTCCTGTTATCGTTAAGCTGAACAAATTCATTTGCAACCACAGCTAAATCGAGTTTGTCCACACGTTCTTTATGAATGTTTAGCACTGCCAAGCTATTAAATCGCTTTTGATTCATGGTGGAACGTAACCAAGTTTTCAGTCTTCGCGCCATGGAAAACGAACGTTCACCAATAGCGTCAGTGGCCGGATTTACCAATATCAAAACCATGATTTTTATTACTTCTTCTAATAACAGTTTGCTAGGTGCATCCAACACTTTAACCTCTGCGTAGATGTCATCGAAGTGTTTCATATTTTTAGCTTTAAATTTGTGATGAAAAATTGGTAGTTGTGCGGATAAATTGGAAAAATTGATGTCGTTGCCATAGTTGTTCTCGAGCATCGAAAGTTCAGCGGAATAATCCTCACCGCGTATCGCTTTAAGCAGAAACTCTTCCATTGCTTGATAAATCTTGAAGCCTGGCTGGTCGAATCTTTCGTTTATAGCCGTAGTAACATCATCGATTGCCTTAAAGTATATTGCACGGAAGTGAAACTGAAAATTCCTGGCTACGCCACTGCGGTCACAGCACCCGGGCTTTCTCGCTCATCCTCATAATGTGCTTTTCAGAAGCCATCACTGCTTTAAGTGGTATAACCGCTTCTTTAGGAGCAAACTTTACAACGTGATACAACTGTATATTAAAAATCGACAAGTGTAATTTGGGTGTACTCAGTTGAAGTTACGTGCCCCGACCCCCACTTTTCAGGAGCGTGCTGCACCCCTAAAAGGAGTGGCGCTAAATCTAATCACAATGTAAAGAAAACGGCTGAATGGCAAAACAAAAAACCCAATTCCAAAATATTTGTGAGGTACAAACGCCAATCTATCCATTCTACACTAAAAACAATATTCCCACAAGTTTCAAAAAAGAAAACTTTCTGCAGGTGTAGCAACAAAGGACTACAAACATCTACAAAATAAATATTAAACATATACTGAAAAAATATAAAGAAAACTATATACTTCTTATGAAACAAAACTTGTGCTAATGTGCTAACATGCTATATATGCAATGTTGAGTATGCAGCGCGTGCTGGTACTTCGTATCAAACCAGACCTGCAATCGTTCAATATTCGGGGTTGGCTCGTCGTCGCCGTTTGGGTTTATTTTAATTTTTCACTGTTTTCAATTTGGTCCTAATTATTGGGGGGGCTAAAGCCCCCCCAGCCCCCCCGGCTCCGCGGCCCCTGCATAAACTTTGTTTTGTTTGAATTAATAAACAGGCCTACTTTCGCTGCTACTGTACTAAGTCGGCCTAACATGAGCTGAAACTCCTGCGTGGTCTCAGACAAACGTGCTACGTCGTATGCGTAATCCAAGTCCGCAATACCCTTTGAGTGGACCAGTACACGACGCCGTCTGTCTGGTCTGAGAGTGTGTAGGGGATCACCTAGTCGATGACGTAGTTGAACAAAATGGGTGACAAGATAAAACCCAACTATGAATACTACCAGAAAGGTGTCGCTATCCTCGTTGTAGACACAGGTCTTGGAGAATGATGTAGCGTACATCGGTTTGATAGCATTAAGCAACTTTGAGGGTACCCTTCTACGACCATAATGTTGAGTATTGATGCTCGATCGGCGGAGTAGACCGCCGCTTTAAAATCGATTATAGCGACAAACATTGGTCTTCGATAATCGTGGCGAGTTTCGAGGATCACTTTCAGACTGGAAATCTGGTCAACACAGTCCTAACCCGAGCGAAAACCCTCCTGATTGTCTGTGGTCTTGTATTCATTTAGCAACGGGTCTTGATCTGGTGCAGAATAGTTGTCTCCAGTACCTTTAGGCAGATTAGCAGCAACTAGATACATCAACAACTTAGATACTTTCTTCGGAAATGGCAGGAGAACAGAGGTTTGAAAGTCGACGAGAATTCTTTCCTGTTGCCACATTTGGTCAAAGAGTTCGAGAAAGCAATTGACAAGAACAATATCTTCGGCTTTGAAGACTTGCGGTGAGAATAAATCACCTCCAGGTGCTGTGTTGGCTTTAAACCCTGTGATTGCTCGACCGACCTGTTGGCTGTAGGCACTTGCTCAAGTTCGCTCGTAACGTAGAAGCAAGCGAATTCGAGATTGTCGAGTAAATCCATAGAAGGCGGTATGTATATTAGCTGCTCTTATTGTTCACGATAACGTGCTGTGCCTTGCCCGAAAACACTTAAGTCGCGGCGGGTCGTGTCACTGGCGAAAACAGTTCTTGTAAATTGTCGCAGGATTTTAAACAGGGTCTTTTGATAGCCTGGTTTCATGTCTTTACCTATAGCTAGCCATTCAGAATTTCTGACTGTGTGAAAGCCATTAGCTCGGCGCTTCTTCAAAATCGAACACATCGTAGTGTGGTTTGGTGGCACTTTAGAGAGCACTGTAGCTGCAGCTGTGACGCATTGATACTTCCTTGGCTTGTCGGTACCAGGAAATCGTCACATCTTGCTGCTTGACCGAGTCGTGAATATTTTCCAGCATCAGTCTGTCTTAGTCACCATATGACCCCAAAGTAATACAAACTCAAGGGTCCGTGCGAAGCATCTAATAATCTAATAATACGAATTTGCAGCTGGAGTGAAAATTGGATAATTAATTTTATTCCAAAACACAAAATATAAGCAACAAGTTACCCTGTCGGAAACACATACTATGTGCCAAGAACTTTGTGTTTGAAAACAAAAAATTTTTCTTCTTAAGAGAAGAATGTCACAGCAGTCATATTGATAATACCACTTCCTGTTTTTACTTAACTGCCGTCAGTTGCTTTAACGGTGTAGATTTAGTGTTTAATAGTTATGGTTATTTATATAGATAAGTTTACTGAGGAACGATTGAAAAAAACTGTTTGCAGCGACGCTCTTGGGATCCCGATAATACGTTTACCACCTTGGAAATCATGTCTGAGGTATGTGCTTCTGCACGAGCATTAGTGTGCTAACAATAGGTTTAATTTAATTTAATTGTTGTGAGCTTTAACCGCTATTGCAGTTATTGCGCAATTGCAATTATTAACAATATAATTTATGCGCCTGGGTTACATATAAGTATTTAAATATAAAATTTACGACAGTTCATAATAATATATAGTTTTTGAAACATGTCAAATTATTTGACTCCAGCGTTTGCGAATAAGCTGTCTATAAAATAGCAAGAATCCTATGTGTTGACCATCTTGCGATAGAAATACTAAACGAGTTCTAACCATCTATAAATTTTCACTTACACCACTTTTAAGTAAGAAACGACAGTCCTCTATCTATACTGGTAATGCGTTGTCTCTCATTTAATATCAAATCTCAAATCCCAAAGAATGCGGACCTTGTAAAGTTGATAATATAATTTTCGATGTCATCGATTATCGGAATTCCTAAATGTTTCATCTCAATTATAGTCAACAAATCCGAGACGTTTGCTGCATGCGATTTTTGCCTGGACTCCAGGGGTCGGATCTGTAAAGGCTTTTATGACTACAACAGATACGTGCAGTGCAGTGCAATTAAAGCTTTAATGCACACTCTGACAGAAGGTAAAATCAATGTCACAGCCTGACGGCTGTGACAAAATAAGAACTGAATATATTACGAAATGCAACCTAGCTACGTATTTAAATTATTTGAGACGAGATAACATACATCATTTATGACGTGTACACCTAGGACCGGAATCTGTTATACAGTGAAATCCGGCCTCGTGACGTTTTCCCAGTCAATACCGGCCCTTTCAAAGTAAAATGTTCAGCCTAGAAAGAGCAGTACGTTTGCACTAGCCGGACTGGGCTATGTATACCCTATGTTAATAGAGTGTTGGCCATTAGAGCGTAATTATTTAGTACTAGTTTCCATGATACTAAAGACATACATGCGCATAGGAGCAGAGGGGGTAGGTTGACGAACACAGAAAGGAGGTGTATTTTCCCAAGGACTCCCTGCCGATGAAACCGTAAACGTATTCGTAAACGCAATCAACTTACGTGAATTTAATTTCAAACTCAACCAACGCTGCTACCCAAGCACCATAAATTGAGCATAAAATTTCTACAAGATAAACCTGCTGCCATGACTGTGACGTATTATTGAGCTCGGATAAACCCGTAATCATTGGCACTACAGAGGTAGTTGTGACATATTCGATATAGTCAGGAATACGAACAATTTCTGCAACAAAGAACCAAGGCATAAGGTTAGTCATTACAAAATAGTAAGTGCCTACATAGGCGAATTCCCAACTACTGTAAAAATGTTGGACTTTAATGATAACTGAAAAAAAGGGAAGACAAAAAAGAAGAACCAAATCTTGAAACAGTATCCTGAGGCCTAGCTATGTAATAAACCGCCATTATACTAGTTGCCACAAGATTATAATTGGAGAGACGAGTAGAAATTTGTTGGCACAGTCGGCGTCGCAGACGTCTGCTTCAACATGGCCGAAAGTAATAAAAGGCACAACTAGGTGACCATATCTTTGCGGCAAAAAGCCTAGTCGATCATGCTTCTTGTCTATAAGGCTGTGTATTTGGTACAAAAATTGCGCATTTTTCTCCAATTTAGTATACTAAAAAGCCCAACTGTAGTTGGGAAAAATGTCATAAATGTAGCTAGGTATGTGGCAAGTCAGTGAAATCGATGCAGCAGATGATAAGTAAGCAAGGTATTTTGTTACATACATCGGTGCAGTAGGTGATTTGTATTTTAAGGCAACTGTTTCACATTTATCGTCGTACAAACTAATAAGGTATTAAAAAGTTTTCAATTATATGCTGCTGGGTGTGTAGTTCACGTATATACCAATATTAAGTCCACAATTACAAATCCGTAAACAAATCCCTAAAATTGATTTTAATGCGGTGCATTTATCATGGTAAAACTAGTTTTGTGTGTGTTCCATCTGAGTGGTAAGTTGAGCACTAAGTGTGCTACATTATATCCAATTTGTTACATTAAAAGTTGGTTTTTTGTAATGGGAATCATTTCGCTACCAGTTGCAGTGTTCAACCCGACATTTCAATGAGGCGTTGACTAAAATTGAGATTTAGCTATAACTCGATGGCCAAATTTTTGTAAACTAATATTTATCTATTATGTCAAATTTCCTCTATATGTTCAGTAAAGTCAGTCCTCGATTACAGCGATAGCAACCACTACATAGTCCGATTTAATACTTGACTATAACAAAAAAATCCGATTTAATAGTCCGATTTAATACTTGACTATAACAAAAAAATCCGATTTAATAGTCCGATTTAATACTTGACTATAACAAAAAAATCCGATTTAATAGTCCGATTTAATACTTGACTATAACAAAAAAAATCCGATTTAATAGTCCGATTTAATACTTGACTATAACAAAAAAATCCGATTTAATAGTCCGATTTAATACTTGACTATAACAAAAAAATCCGATTTAATAGTCCGATTTAATACTTGACTATAACAAAAAATCCGATTTAATAGTCCGATTTAATACTTGACTATAACAAAAAAATCCGATTTAATAGTCCGATTTAATACTTGACTATAACAAAAAAAATCCGATTTAATAGTCCGATTTAATACTTGACTATAACAAAAAAATCCGATTTAATAGTCCGATTTAATACTTGACTATAACAAAAAAATCCGATTTAATAGTCCGATTTAATACTTGACTATAACAAAAAAATATGTTGAACAGAGAGTAGGAGTGGATATGTATATAGATCTCCTAATGCTTGCTCATCTAAGCAGACAAGCATTACACATCACTGTATTTATCCGTTCAGTATCGTGCCATGCGACTATGCCCCGCAATACATTTGACATAAATCGTTTGCTTCCATAATTTCAGAATTCTATTGCATCTATTTATTAAAACACTGCCCGAAAAAAGATTTCAGTGGTACAGACAAAATAATCCCTCAATGCACATCAATGCATACAGCCTTTTTTTATATTTTTATCGAAAAATCCCAAGAATTTATTATATATATATTGATCTTAACTTCAAAGTTCTGCTAATACAAACTTACTGAAAATATCTTGTCATTTCTATATATATATAATGGAATTGAAAAAGCACGTGCAATACAGAAAATTTTCCCAGCGAAATTTTAGCTATAGGCCATTTCTCACTGTCGACCACATTCATTTTAAACGACATTTTCGGCACCAAATTAACTTGATACAAACTCATTTGGTGTGGCCGAATTACAATGACCTTTGTCAGACCAGGCCGTTTTAAAATGAACCAGTTTGAAACAGAAAACTCGAACACGATCAGTTTTGACACACGAGACCAAAACGACTTTAAATTTTAAACATTTCCGTATGCAAACATTACAACATTACAGCAGTTCCCTCGTAATATAAGCGAATATAGAGGCACGACATTTGTCTAACCAAATCACTTAACACTTCTTAAAGAACAGATATATGACTGTACTCTAAAACCGCTGTTTTACTTCAGATGACATAAAATAGTTGACCACAATTTCCAAATGGTTATTATCAAGTTCATACTACGCTTACTTCGTTTGTTCCAGCGTTCCAGAACAACATCTTTCGATTCTCGAAAAGAATGAATCACAGCGTAAAATGTGCTAAGCCGAAACCAAGATAGGATTTGGCTTTGCACATGGAATAAACCCATATTCAGTGTACCAAACATCTAAAATTGTCTCACACATACAAACTAACCGTAGTCAATGCTACAAGTAACTCTTTCGGATCATGGTTGTTTGAATGCCTCGTATAAGATAATTTAAACTGCAGCGATAGTTTAGCCATGATAAATAATTAGCCATATATGATATATATTTTCATTCCATAAATGTGAAGGCTGAGTGCTGTAAATTCGAACAAAATCCGCAATTTTTGATTTATACCCAAAGCTGTGTCGGAGTCAGAAAGATGCCAATCACTGTAATCGTGTGACTAACATAATAATACTCGGACTGTAAACTTGCGGTGGTTTAGCTGCTTTATTAATCCAACACCATAGTCCTTTAACAAAATTAGATTTAAAATTACTAATTACTAATTTTGTTTGATTTTAAAGTATATATCTGTTTTTCAACATAAATTGATCATATTGTTTGCTGCAAATATATTTTACCTTCTCAACAGTGGCAGTGTCTGTACACCATCTTAAAAACAATAAGTTTTAGTTGGCACAAAATTCTAGTTCATTTTGGTAGAAGTCAAAATGACTGTCATCACAACATGACCATGGAAGCAACAAATTACAGTGATACACCATATAAACTTGCACCATACTCGCGCGCTCCCAACTACGATTTGGAACTTAAGGCACAAAATTTGTAAAATAAGTTTCTGTACTATATCGCTGCAGGTTTAATAGTCAATACGCCAGATGCTTGGCTCTTAACCTAAGCACCCGTATCCAGTTATGCATTTTGTTAAACATGACACTGTCGTTTCAGAATGTGTAGTGAAGTATTAGTTCTAGAGTAGATATTCAAAACCCTCTACCTAGTTGCTTTTACATTGCACGGACATTATATATTGGTATTCTTCATATAGATTTTTATTGTAATTAATTATAGTCTATCACAGCTGAACAAGGCAGGGCAAGCCAAATGAAAAAGCGACCTTTATACTGAAATAATTTAGATAATTTTAAGGTACTTTTTAAACCTGTTGCTCCACAGCTAGTCTGTGATTTGTTGCTTATTTTTTGCTTATGTTCAAATCTTTTAAGTTTTATCTACAGGGTAGTTTGAAATTCGACCCCATCGGTGCCTTAGCATATCACTGTTATGTTGAGATACCAATTTGTGGATTGTCAAATCACGTTGAGAGCCGGGGTAGGACCGAGCCCTAGTTTTGCTGACGTTTATCGAAACAGACTGTGCCTTAGGCATGGGTGTTGTTATGCTAATTCTTTTAACCACTCATACTACGTACAATATTGGAGCACATTAACATTGGTCTGCGAAGTCCAACAAACACAATTATTGAACTTCAATTAATAATATCCAGAAAGAAACATAAAATATACCGATATACACATGGAATCCAGTATATTCCTTTTTCCAGTGTAACCTTTCACCAATTTCAAAATTCGATGTCGTTCAAGGACTGGCAAATAAGACATTCCGTCAATATCTGCCAATGTATTAAGTATATTGTTTCAGCTCCTTTACTTAAATATAAAATAATTGTTTAATTATGCGTGGGTTTGTAAAAATAAGAGTGTGACAAATCTAGCTACATCACTGAAACAGACTAATTTTAAGGTTAGCGCTTTCGGTTTTACTTTATGTAAAATACAAAGGTGAAATCCAAAAAATCTACCAAAACAAAATTTAATATTTCGCTTTATTATTACCTCAATATTGTGCTTAATAGTCCCGAAGAACGAACTCCAATCATTAGCACAGAGAGTTCGCAGTGAAACTGTGTTCATTTGATACAGCTCTAGACGAACCATATTACTGAGTACAATTGACTGAAACGAAGATTTATCAAGGTCATGCATGTTTGCTGAAATCAGAAAGAATGACAAATGAGTCGAATATATAATAATGCTTTTGGCACGAAGAATGCACAGGTGATCGAAACAACAATAATTTTAGCAGCACCCTGTAGCTTAGTCGTCAAAGGTGTCATATAGCGACGTTATCATATAAATACAAATATATTCAAAATTAAGCCAATCTCGTGTTAATATGTGAGATCAAAACGATGTTATTCGAGCAATAGAAGTCCCACCACTGTGTGAATGTAAATTCATACCCCTAATGTTTCATTGAAGTCTCTAATTATTATTGTAAAAATTAATCCAACTCCCACAATTCTTCGGAAAATTTTCTCATTTTGCGTAAAAATATATAATCCCTGTTCCATAGTGCCTCGCAAATGTCACTCATTTAGTGTCAGCATAATCCAACTTCCATATCTTAGTTTCACACGTGAATGATTGTACAAATATCGCGCTAATGATTGTACTTACTATCACATTTGAAAGCAGGGTAGTATTTTATTTATTTAGGCGATGGTATTTTAAGAGTTCGGATTAGGTTTCAACACTTCTAATGCTTTAGCCAAATTTCACAATCACTAAGCTGGTTTTATCGCCGCATGAACGAAACGCAACTATATTTGGAAGTCCTGACTGTATACTTTAAAGACCTACTCAAAAGACTTTGTTCATGTTCTAACTACTTTTTGTTCCTTCTGATGTCCATCTTACTATACTAAGCGCAAATGCCGTGAGTAGTTACGGTGAATACCAGAGTGTTTACGGCAAAAATATTGAATTATTATAGGATGTAGGATACGACAAAGCCATAGTATGGGATCTCTGTTTCAAGCATGCAACGGTCAGTCCGCTACCTAGCTGACATACAGTGTTACACCGAATCCTAAGAAAGCATATGTGTCACGAAGAACAGAGTCCGAACGTCATCACAGAATAGTGATCTAATTGCCCAGATGACCTGTCACCGAGTGATCTAATTGATTTTTGAGCCATATTACCCAGTAAAATATTAGATGTATTGTTGCTGTTGCTGTATAGCGCGATAAGATCTTTATCTCTTCTATGTCGTAAATATTTTCAAACATTAAACTATTGTATTTCGTTATGCTCTCGATAAGTCGCCCATGTTATACAATGGAGATGTGAATAATGTATCATGTTCCACCGCAACACACAGCCTAGATCGTCCAGTGCCGCCACGGCGTTGTTTAAATAAACAGTTTCGTGTCAATTAGACACAGTATGATTTCGCTATTTAGATACAACTGGTTTTAATTTTTGAATTTACAAATGGCTTGACGGAAAACGATATTCATAAGGGCTGTTGCAGGATTTTTATCTATTGTCAGTGGGAATTTATTCGTTAAGGTTAAGAACAGGTTGAAGAAAACAAAAATACACTTGGAAAAATATCCTCGGTTCCGCAAAAAATGAAAAACTTAGTAAAGCCCTTAGATCATCATGAGTAGCAATGATTATAAAAAATGTAACGGTTAAATACATCTAGGATTAAGTTGTTGCAATTCCGGTTTCATTGCGCCGTCAACTAAGCATGATTCGGACTGGGTATCTTAATCAGCTATGCGACGGTAACTAAAGTGTTTCGATGTAGGGACTCTGCGACCTAGTCACGTTTAGGGCGATGAATATATTTACGCCTCACCACCAGTGATATCCACTACGACTATGGCTATCGGAAACGTTATTTCAACACTGTCGCCGCGTAAAAAGTAATTAACGATCGGGCGATAAATAATATCAAACATATTTGAGGCAAATTTGCGGGTATTAGACGGCGGAAAATCCACTTTGATCAACTGACCACCAATTATTTATGCCTTGAAACCGAGTCATATCAAAATCACGCTATATATTATATCGTATAAGTATTTTGTTACCCGTCATTTATTTTAAAAGGATAAATAAACTAAACTGTGACGATTTTTGGTGGATTTTAAGACAGTTGAGAACAGAAAATTAATCCATGTCACAAACGAAACCAAACTAAGACTGTATTAAGTTGACTAAAAGCTACACTATTTCAAATAACTAAATGCTTATAATTTATCACCCGTCTCAGTAAATCGCTTCATATACGTTTCCGCTTGGCAACACCGAATATTGCGAAATGTCGTGTTAACGAATTTTGTCGTGTAGCTTGTTTATGCATGCATTCTTAGTCGCTGTCCAAAATGTTTAAACTCTATTTGGCGCAATTTGGAAAAACACTCATAGAAGAGGGAAAAATCTGTGTCCACTGTATTAAATGAATTTATGGCGACCATCATCTACGAACTGTGAACTGATGCAACAGAACACGTGAACGAACATGATGTAATACACCACGCATTCTGATGCAGCATTACCACCTATGCACTGATGTAACAATTACTACATGATGTACTGTATATACCACTGCTTTTGTACAATAAACCACTTCATTCGTTCCATTTATTTTGTGTACGATCACAACAAATTTATGCACAAATGACCGTAGTACGTCAATCTTTTCGATCGCCAGCATGGCAAACAAAAAGCATGTGTTATAAGATTATACTAACCGATCTGGTTTCAACAATCTGTCACACCTTACATTAGTACAATGTTTGTTCCATGCACTTATGTAGATAATATTATCATTGGAAAACTGAATTTAGCCTTAGCGTTCTGCACCGCTAATTAAATGCTCATGTTTTCGATATATATGGCGTCTGTCCATCTGGTTAGCCTTGAAACCTTGGTACCCGCTCAACCGATGATCGGTTTTCCCAAAGTGAGATCGATACGACTGCCTCATAACGAATTATACAGTTTACGCATTGCTTGCACCATATTTAACACAAAAATGGATAGTTTATTTGGTTATACAAAGCACATAGCCTGTTAGTTCAGTTCGTTGTTTTGACTACACAAGTAAGTGAATTGATGAAGTGCGTTCTGAATATTTTTTATTTTTATGTATACTAGTTACAAGTTGTCAAAGTAATTGATGTTAATTTAGGTGTTAGTCTCACGTACGTTTGCTATTGACAATACTCGCATTACTAACAGCAAGGCTTTCATTCCACGACTTCTCTGCGCACATGTTTTTCAACATTGAATGAATCTCTGAAACTAAAAATAATTTATAGGCACCCTGCCAAAACTAAACCCAAGACTGATATTGAGTATGAATTTATCTTCGTAAGCGCACCGCTTATAAAGAACACACCAACATTACAATACCCACCTCGATTGACGGTTACATCTTACGAATGGGTCGGCAAAAACACACAAGTCCGTAGATATTACAAATATAAATTTGCTGAATGAGAACCATATGCTGCCAAGCAATGATGTAAAACAAGTTCTTTGATATCAATAAATGACTCCAGAAAGTCTACAGACAACGCTTCGCTTAAAAGCTGTATCGGGACGAAAGCTGGACCTACTGGTACCCATAAACACACCACAGCACTTGAAGAGCATGCAGTAATTACATCTTTATCAATTTTAACATAGTATCTATGACCATCTTTGTGTTATCGTAAAATATATCACTTTACAGCTTCGCCTTTGGCCGAAAACGTCACGGTTACAACCTTATATAAACTATAAAATCCAAGACTTCTAATAATTAACTGGCTTTCGCTTAGTAAATGAAATCTATTGGTTGTATATCTAAAAAACTTTAAAATAGCAAAATTTGATAGTTCAATACATCTCCGACTAACCGAAAATATGAAAAATTCGCTTTCACTATCACGTATTCTACGCATATTAAAGATAGTACAGCGCAAAAATATTTGATTTCAGAAAGACCGAGTTCACAACGGAAACATATATGTAGTTTTAACGCTAAATAAAATCAAACTGATCGAACGAAATGAAACCTACAAAACGCAAAGTAACGATGTTAATTGCACGATTTGTCAAAATTATATATAAAAATTCCAGCGCAAAATATTTCTAATATCATTATTTTTCCAATGATTTTGCGTTTATTCAAGCCCTTCCAGTCTTATCTGGCACAAAGCTGAAATTGCAAAGTTTCGTTCACATATTCAGGTATCCAGCTCAAAACAGCTATATACTCACAATCTGAGCACCATTTGTTCAAAATCTGAACAGATGTTTTCTTTGTTTTTCAATCTTTCCGTATTAATCTAAAATACTGAGAACACCGCCAAGGCTTTATTCAAAGATTGTTTTAGCGACGACGATATAAATGAATCAAAATGGTGTTGAAATGCTCGTGTTAAGGTAAGGCTAAAAATAATTCCTCGCCATTCAGATGTTGAATGTGCATGTGAATAAAATTAAAGGAACACATAATAATGAAGAAGTTTCCGCGACAGAGTGAAACAATAACATTCTTAATAATTATTGTCTTGCAATAACTCTCTTACTCAAGCGCAATTGCGTATTACATAAATCAGTTTGCCATGAAGATCCGCTTAACTAACTCACCGTGGCTAGTGACGTCGAAATATAGTCGCGATCTACGTTTACCAACTGAACCCGGAGTCATTTTTCCATGATTGATGGTGTTCCGTTGGCAAGCTGAAGAAAATATATGCTCGATGTGTACACAAAGACCCACTTCGGAGACTATGGGATTTTGGCCGCGGTCACACGGTTGTAGAAATTAGCAGAGATAAAATATATCCAGCTAACTGAAGGGAAATGACTTTAAGTGACCCATAATTCACCCAAAAACCTGCGTTCAGCAAAGTTTAAAAACGCAACACAATTGTAGCATGTATGGAAATTATTATATTTGAATATAGCTATTTCGGTATTGTACAACGGACGTTGTGTTATGTGATATTGTCAGTGGTAGCATGATTGAAAATATTAATAGGGATAAATAATAAATAATTCCAAGAGAATCAGTTGCTAAATGTTATAAGCCCTTGATTTATACTAGGTACAGCATGCACCAATGCGTGGGGGTATAGCTCAGTGGTAGAGCATTCGACTGCAGATCGAGAGGTCCTTGGTTCAACTCCGAGCGGCCCCTGTTTTCATACAGGTTTCAAATTTTCTTTTAACGGCATACATGATGATTTCCATTGATTCAAATTCACGCCTCCCAGCTCGCTCCGGCTTGTCAAGGGCTTCCGGAATAGCTGGGTTAGAAAGAGGACCGTGTTTAGAGGACGCCTATTGCCGACCTGGTCCTAAAACAACACTCCTTTATACTGGTCCGATTAAGAGGTTTTTGATCGAAAACAGTACAAATATCCAGTCCAAGGGCGTCGAAAGCTCTTCAAACTTGTAGGGTCCGGGAATTTTATAATATTCCCATCAGGTTATTTTTTTTTACACTCCTCAGTAGAGTACGGATGGATTCCCGTAGCTCCACTCTTATTAAATAGCCTCTGCTGAAGTATTCTAAACAGGCTGCTCATAGGGATCGGGGTGGCAATGGGGTCGGGATGGGGATGAATTTATCTTTAAGGGGATCCCCATCCCACGATGGGAAAAATTGTTATTGAAAAAATTTACATATATACTTAATTTAATAACTTGCTTCAAAAGGTACCTGTAATGGTTTATAGTGAAGTAACATACGCCGGATCAACGTTTTAGTTGTTTCAAATGTTCTAGCTTTAAAACCGTGCTATGGTCCACGGTGAACAAACCCACTCAAGCTTTGACTGTTGTATCTCCTCTGCATGAGAGAGCTAGTATCATGCAAAAGGTTCCTGTGGATGTGAGAGATATTTCTATCAGACATAATTACTAGAGAGTTTCACTATCTACGCCAGTACCTAACCATCCAAAAACTTAAGAGTATTTAGTATCTAGTAAGGTGCTGGGGCCCTCAGCTGTTCTGTTCTCAGCTACCGGGCATGGCCTTTACTGCCATGAGACTTGAGTGGGCTTTCCCACCGTGAGCCATAGCAGTTTTAACGCACGAACACTTGAAACAACAAAAACGTTTATTCAGACTTACTTCACCATGTGGATGCCACATTTAAACTGATAATCTTTATTGAACTGTACATACATTTATATACAAGACAAGCATGTGTTGCATCATGCGTGGGCGTTTGTCCACGTGTACACGTGTACACGATTGCATCAGTTTGCATCATCATCAACGTGTCACTCTTCTGTGCAGCTAGCTGGAAGCGTCGCGTAGGGACAAGGGATAGTCCCTACAACCATAAACCAATACAAGCACTTTTTGATGCAAGCTATTAATTTAAGTATATATGTAAATGTTTTTCAATAACTAATTTTCCCCATCGTGGGATGT
This sequence comes from Trileptium ribeirensis, assembly GCA_030248225.1. NCBI lineage: Eukaryota > Metazoa > Nematoda > Enoplea > Enoplida > Thoracostomopsidae > Trileptium > Trileptium ribeirensis. The sequence continues at coordinate 96,792 of JASANE010007305.1, read as the reverse complement.
GTATGGCTTGCCGGATCATGTAAAGAATTCCCCCTGTAACTAAGGGAGAATTACATACATGATCACCTTGGGCGAAACTATTTACACGATCCGGCTTGTTCACCATGAACAATTATCAATCCTATTTAAATAAAAATCAAATATCAAATTTTCCGGATTTCGTGGTCCGATGAATGATTGGTAAAGCTCGCTTCAAGACTAGCCGTGAGAATTCCATGGGAACAACTCTGGGATATTCATGGGGATAGGGATCCCTATGAGGACCCCATGAAAATTTAATGGGAATGGGGTGGGGATGGGAATTGAAAATCCATCCCCATGAGCAGCCTGCTTCTAACGCTGTCTGGAATTGGTCTTGACTCATACCCCTGGTTTTGGAGAATGATTAGCGCCCTTTCCAAAGAAGTGTGTAATGTATTGCCACTATAGTTTTTCCGATACTCCAGTTTTAGGACGTGGTATAATATTTCAACTTTCGCAAAAGTGTGGACGTTCCCGTTTTTGAAGCTTTTAAAAGCAAACAGTATGAAAATAGCATCTGTTTTTGCAACGTTTTTAGCTATCTGACGATAGCTTCATGATGGTCATCCTCCAGACGCAATGATATTGTACTTTAAATCAACATATATAATGCTTTCAATTGAAATGTAGCACACTGCAATAAATAACTTTCTTTTTATATTCCTGGCTCCTTCTGCTTAGCTTATTTTTTGTCATAAATCTAGTGCTAGGATTTTATGTGATTAAAACTATCGGATCTTCCGAAACGATATATAACAGCAATTGTCATAAATCTAGTGCTAGGATTTTATGTGATTAAAACTATCGGATCTTCCGAAACGATATATAACAGCAATTGTCATAAATCTAGTGCTAGGATTTTATGTGATTAAAACTATCGGATCTTCCGAAACGATATATAACAGCAATTGTCATAAATCTAGTGCTAGGATTTTATGTGATTAAAACTATCGGATCTTCCGAAACGATATATAACAGCAATTGTCATAAATCTAGTGCTAGGATTTTATGTGATTAAAACTATCGGATCTTCCGAAACGATATATAACAGCAATTGTCATAAATCTAGTGCTAGGATTTTATGTGATTAAAACTATCGGATCTTCCGAAACGATATATAACAGCAATTGTCATAAATCTAGTGCTAGGATTTTATGTGATTAAAACTATCGGATCGATATCAGCAATGAAAACTTGTTATGGGCGAAGGATATAAGAGAAATGACATAATGGGGGTCAGGATTTTATGTGATTAAAACTATCGGATCATCCGAAACGATATATACCAGAAATATCATTTTACCGGTTTAGTCAGCTTTGCGGTATCAGCACCACTACGCACTTCCAATATTCACACGGTAAAATATAATCCAGATAAAATATCCTACCAATGAAAAAAATCAAACTGAACACAGACTGGGGATGTAGTAAATAATCAGTTACGATCAGAAACGGACATGACAACCATTTATATCTGATTGTAATATTGTGTTATTGAAGATCTGAGCAGTATCATGTCAAACTAAAATTTGGAATTACCATGCTAGCATTTCCAAATCGGAAACTGGAAGAGGTTATAACACAAACATTATATATTTACAAATTTCCTATACAAAGATGGAGGTCCTGGGGGTTGGGGAGTGCATTCCATCCAAAAATTAGGTAAACACATATCAAAACAATTTAGCATAGCTATTCTAAGGTTAAAATCCATTATTAAAGTCCCAATTACGCATCGCCCACACTTACTCATGTGCAAAATTCTCGCATCACCCTAAACTTCCGAAGAAATTTGCATCGTTCTACCGATGTGTTTATATACGCAGCTGGTGTACAAATACGAGACTCAAGTGTATGACGCAAGCAACATATCTGAATATATACCTAATCAAACGTTTCATCGATTACTGCATAATTACTCTAAGCAGAAACAAACAGCAGTGGTTATACTGCAGTACGCATTATCGTGCATTCAAAAATTGTATATGAGAAGTTGGAACGCAGTCTCTGTACGAGAAAGCTTTACATCCGCGCATACAAATCTGAAATTACTAAATGCAATGTAAGCCGCACTGCAACTAATAATTGGCGCTAGTTGGGCATTTGTCCTGCGTTCCTTCAGAGTGCTCGCCTCACCGCTGCGCGCGGTATCTCGGTACCCAGCAGGGAAGGATATATGCGTACTCCGGCTGACAAACAGGAGTCATGGTTACCATTAGGAGACGCTGGTGGCTCATAAGTTGTCCAGTTTATGAGCCTATAAAATGCCATTTAATGTCTCGGTGACAAGCTGTTAGCGGGGGCGTCCCGCAGGCGCCTTAAAACCTGCCCAACGGACTATGTGGGGACAAACCACGAGAAAAAGTCTCCAGTCATGGGTTAAATGGCTCTGTGTTCGACAAACCACGAGAAAAAAGTCACCAGTCATGGGTGAAATGGCACAAATCAGTGGCAGCAGGCTGATGGATACTGGCGCGAGCGCCTGGCTAAAAAGCCAATGACGGTCGCCTCAGCGTGGCACGCGGAAGAACCCATATAGGTCAACGGGTGGCACACAAGGTCCGTAGCGACTACTGCGGGGCAGTCATCAGGCTTCCCGGATCTGTTATATTTCGGTGTACCACCGGTCAAAGCCTCGTGGCCCAGAGAGTCCTGACGATGGGGGCACGACATCGCAGGCCTAAATTATCGTGCAAGGTGAGGGAAAAGTGAAAGCCCTACGGCGATGGGTGAAGTACGACGGTGGCAGGCTTGAGGAGCTGGAAGCTGCTAGTACGGATCCTACACGCAGGCGGCTCGCATCAGATGGTCGCAGACTGTATGAAGGAGTGACAGCAGACTGAGGCAGCTATGCGAGCGACCGGGCAGCCCTATTCAGGGGCAGCACTGCCCGCCCCAATATGGGGAAGCCCCTAGAAAAGGTGGGGTAAACAAAGCTCATTCCACAACTCCCTGGTTGGCAAACCGCGGTCAACGGGACTCCACCTAAGCGGTACGAAAACTAAAATCAAGTTGGCAGTCGCTACATGGAATGTTCGCACGATGCTTGACAAAGATAACAAACCTGAGAGACGCTCGGCTTTGATATGTGAAGAGTTGGAGAGGTATGGTATTGCTATTGCCGCCCTACAGGAGACCAGAACGGAGGGCCAAGGGCAAATACGTGAGGCATCACATACAATATTTTGGCACGGAAAGACAGGGACGAGAAGAGAAGCAGGAGTAGCGTTCGCAATCAGCAATAAACTCACGTCAAAGCTGACAACACTGCCTAAAGGCGTATCAGAGAGGCTGATGAGTCTACGCATCCCGCTCAGGAGCAAGAACTTTCTCACACTCATCTGTGCCTACGCCCCCACTATGAGCTACACGGACGAGGATAAAGAAGCTTTCTACGAGGAACTTGGAAAAGTTGTCGATGCCGTCCCAACATCTGACCGGCTTTTGTTATTGGGAGATTTCAACGCTAGGGTTGGCAGCGACTACAACACGTACGACGGTGTCATCGGTAAATTTGGAAAAGGAAACGCTAACTCAAATGGTGCTTTGCTGTTGCACTTTTGCACCCAGCGTGAGCTCTGCATAACGAATACATTCTTCAACCAGCCTGACCATCATTTCTACTCCTGGATGCACCCACGTTCCAAGCATTTCCACTTGCTCGACTATGCCATCACGAGAAAGCATCACCTAAAAGAAGTTACAGTAACGAGAGCGATGCGAGGTGCGGAATGCTCAACGGACCACTACCTAATAAGAAGCAAAGTAGACTTTCAACTCAGCTGGCCCAGGAGAAAAATGGCCACGGCTCAACCTAAACGGCTGGACATAAAGAAGCTATCCGATACTCAAGTGCGTGATGTCTTCAGAGACTCGATTCAGGAGAAACTAACCGTAGACGCACTAAGTAGTGACGTTGAAACCGCTTGGACAAGCATCCGAGACACTATAATCGACACCTCAACAAAAGTACTTGGCTACCCGGCACGGAAAACACCCGATTGGTTTATCGAAAACGGCGGAGACATAAGGGCTCTCATAGATTCCAAGAACAAAGCTTATTCTCGGTATCTTAGCAATAACTCCGCTCGGCATAAGGATGCCCTTGCGAAAGCAAGATCGCTTCTACAGCGTGAAACAAGGCGTATGAAAAATGCGTGGTGGGAAGAAAAAGATGCGCAGCTGCAAAGGTTCGCCGACACCGGTAACAGTAGAGGAGTATTCTCTGAGCTCAAATCGGTGTGCGGACCCTGAACGAATTCTGTCGTCCCAGTGAAAACAGCCGACGGCAGCCGTCTTCTGACAGATCTTCCAGACATCACAGAACGATGGAAAGAACACTTTAAAAAACATTCTGAACCGACGTGAAGCGACAGATCCTCGCGTCTTGGGAAGCTTAGAACCTCATCCAGTAGTGCGAAAGCTCGACGACCCAATCACCCTTCGTGAAGTCGAGCAAGCGCTGAAAGAGACACGATCCGGAAAGTCGACAGGGCCAGATAATATAGCTGCAGAACTGCTGAAGGCCGGTGGACTTCCGTTAATACAGCGCCTGTTTGAGCTTTTCAACATGTGTTGGGACAAAGAACAGCTACCCCAAGACTTTAAGGACGCTCGTATCGTTACAGTTTATAAGAAAAAAGGAGAAAGGAGTGACTGCGGCAGTCATCGAGGAATCTCGCTCCTCTCCATTCCTGGCAAAGTCTTCGCCAAAGTGCTGCTTAACCGTCTGGAAATGGTCTCCGAAAAGGTTCTACCCGAAAGCCAGTGCGGCTTCAGAGCTGGCAGATCCACATGTGACATGATTTTCACCCTTAGGCAGCTACAGGAAAAAGCGGTCGAGCAACGCCAATCGCTCTACATCGTATTTGTTGACTTCTCGAAGGCCTTCGACACCATTAACCGTACAACTCTGTGGAAAGTACTTTCACACTTCGGATGTCCCGGCAAATTCACGAACGTTGTTAGACAGTTTCATCACAACATGACAGAAACAGTCTCGATTGCGTCCAAGACAAGCACCCCCTTCACCGTAAAGCACGGAGTCAAGCAGGGATGTGTACTGGCGCCAACGTTATTCGCTCTCTATCTGGCAGCGATGCTCGAATTCGTTAGCCAAAAGACAGACAAAGGAGTCTATCTTCGCACTCGTCTTGATGGAGGCCTGTTCAACCTTGCAAGACTGAAGGCCTCCACTAAAACCACTTCTATTTGTGTAAGGGAATTGCTCTACGCTGATGACTCAGCGCTCGTTGCTTCGAACCTGTCCGACGTACAAGAGATAGTGAAAGCCTTTAGTGATGCAGCAGCGAGTTTCGGGCTTCGCATCAACACCGCCAAAACGGAACTCTATATCAACCGCCATCGTCTCCAATGCTTGATCAGATTGTAATCTGATGAATGCTTGCAATCCAAAGATAGTCGAAGCAAAAAGACAATCTGCATCGCAGGCTGCACACGATAGGCGTCATACAGCTCCAGTCTCAGGCGAATTCAGTTGTGACTATTGCGATCGCCGATGTCGTTCGGCGGCCGGGCTTACTGCTCACAGACGAGCATGCAGACACTGACTTTCACTATTCCCTTAAAAAATCATCTTCGACAACAAAGGATTACCGCCACTCTAAGCAGAAACAAATAGCAGTGGTTATACTGCAGTACGCATTATCGTGCATTCAAAAATTGTATATGATAAGTTGGAACGCAGTCTCTGTACGAGAAAACTTTACATCCGCGCATACAAATCTGAAATTACTAAATGCAATGTAAGCCGCACTGCAACTAATGTAACTGCAGCTTACCTAGTTTTATATAATATGCTACATAATATCAAAAATTTGTTTTCTGTCTTAAAGTAGACCTACAGCTCAAGTCTCAGGACTGGTGCTATTCTGCTGGACTGTATCTGGCTTACCTTTGTCAACAACTTCATCAACCAACTGCAACACTTTGACGCTTATACCTGATTGAATTAATACCATATCCGCGTTCGACCACAAATCACTTAAATTGGAGTGAAAACTAGCAATTACCTCCGACCATAAAGTTTCAAATAAATGTTCGTGATGTCTGCTGTCAACCTTAGTGTTCATATTTGTATTAGACGTACTATTCAAAAGTGGTGACCCTTGTGGCGTTATGTTGTATTCTTCAGTAACAGCGAACGTTGCTAGGGTATATATAAGCCTGCGAAAGTGGTCAATTAAAGCGCTCAGTGTTCCATATAAGGCACGCTGTTCCTTCGAAAAAGGGACTGCTGTTTCTTGTTTGGTTAATGCAGGAGCTGTCACCTCCAGCGTTTTGGCACTTAACGCTCGATCTAGGTTCATGTGCCGCTCGGCTCTTGTTTGAAATTCATGACGGCCATCAGGCATAGATATCGGTGGTAAATGATGTGGTTTGAGCCTACTCGAATATTTACCTTCGTTGGAATCATTAAACTGACTACTGTAAATGTCAGCTGTATCGCGTTTGTTAGACACATAAGCTCCCCGGCATGTTCCCGAAGATATACAACCTTCTTCACTCCGCAACCGATCCAATTTTGACCCTGTCAGATTATGACCATTATGGGTGGTATGAATGAAAGATGATGCGGACTTTAAAAGTCGCTCAACATAATGATCAAGAGTGTCTTTGAAACACACAACAGCACTTGCTGCAAAGCACTTCACCAATTGACTAATATAAAATTTTCCTGGCTGCTGGCAGCTGTATAAACACCGTTCTGTATCCTCCGTGAATAAACCACTAAATGATCTGGAGGAGCGACAAATCGCAACACTAAGCGGCAATGCTAGCTCAATACAGTCAACCAGATCGTTATAGCATTTAACAATTGACAAATATATCGGCAGTGCTTCAGTGAACTGAGTGTCGGTCAATGTGACAAGGCGACACGTAACATTTTCCAAAATCGAAAAACATATTTTCGTCCAAATCGTATTCCGCCTCGCTAAATCGTTCCAATCAAAAACACTATTTGTTCCGCTGTATAAATACAGTTCTGATCTTGCATCCAAACACCGATGTGTTTTAAGTTCACGCTTGTCACGGGTAGCAATTATATTCCGTAAAACAGAGAGCAAATATTTGAAATTTAGTAAATTATTGCGATACACATTATAATCAATGGTAAATGGATCGACATACGACGAAATAGCAATGTTGTGAAGTTGTTGATGAAGTTTATTGACGTTACTTTGCAAACGTTTGCCTTTATAATGTGGTTGTCGTTCCATAAAGATTAATAATTATTACAGTATTGATATAATAATTATACATTATTATTGTGTCGTTCAAAAACTGAAATAATAAAGTTTTACTTTCGCACATTTTGTAAAAATCACATTTGTCGCTTTTCACCAACTTAGGGTCATGGCTGAATGGGTAATCTGAGTACCCTCGCTCGACAGGCACAAAGCTGGTCTCAAGAGAATAAGCAATTAAACCTACTCATACTGGTATACGTACACTAGCATTGCAGTCATGAAAATTTATCAACCGTTTTTGAGCTGGTTTTGATAATATTCCAGTGTTTTACACCAGATGTTCGTACTTCAAATAATCTACGTTAATATAATATGACTAATATAAAATATGCACATTCTAACTTTATATTTTAGTGTTATCCTATCATCGTTTGCTGTTTGAAATACCAAAGTTTTCCAAATAATGAAGGTCGGATGTGGTTTATTTTTACAGTGAAAATTCAACTTCCGCGCTTTAATACTTTTGATAATTAAAATATTTGTTCCTGCGCACTTAACAATGAAAATGATACCGTGACCATATGTGTTATGGCTGCCGAGATGTATATAATTTGCGCATACGCTATTACCGCATCATACAAATCTTCAAAGCGGTGTTGCCGCCCCTAGATTGTTGGGCAGTTGCCATCATTCGGAGTAGTTGAGTTGATACAGTAACAGCGAACAAAGACTGACGGTGTGCGTTTGGGTTCAACAGTTCAAAACAATCACGTTAGTTAAAAATTATGTCAGGTTATTAGTGTATTCGTGTCGCAGTGATATTTTTCCATGTTTGCATTAAAATTTTGTTACATACCTTATTATTATATGAAAGCATTTTGTCACAGGAGCTTAGCTTACACGAAGATTTCTTAGCTATGGCCTTGTTATTTTTGAATTAGCATTTTAACCTTAAAACATTGCAATCTGATGTTGCCTTTTTCTCAAAATAAAAATAACACTCAAGCCGTTTATAATTTTTACCAGGAGCGTTAGACTTTTCTCTTTTCTAGAGAGTCCCTCATTCGTTGTGGACGCATTGGAATAATCATCATCTACGTAATATTTTCACGCAATCATAAATAAATAAACCAACTAGTCTAAACTAACACAATCAATTCAAAACGAGGCTAAACTAATCCGAGCCAATTTTTAGTACTTAAGGACGAAAAATCTAATTATGACGTTGCAATCGCGCAACATAAACATATATAATGCAATCAAATAGTATAAACATTAATGGTAAATTATACATCAATTTACAGTTCGCGCGAGAATTCCAGCTGTGCTCTGCATTACAAGATTCCAAAAAAACTGCTAGACATTCAGTGGTTAATGACAAATGGTTATCTGCGTTGCTACGCAACGCGATGATCAATCTTTTTTCGTTTTCTCAACTTTACGTCTGCTTTACCATCATTAGTTGTGACTGTGACATCAACAAATCTAACCGCTGAGTGTGTGCGTTCAAGATTATATGTCACTTTTACACGATTGAAACAAGCTCCGTTGTCTCAAAGCATGTCCGTGCAGGGAGCTTACATTTTAAATAGTAGCACTTCTTAAGAGAAGAAGGCCACAGCATCAGGCCAGAAGATCCCTCTGTAGAAATATATCTTCATAATCGATGGGATTTTATGCTATTGAAAGCCGGAAATGCACAAAGCTAATGTTCAGCATGATCAAATAGCGGTAAACGACGACAGATGACTGATGAGTTTGTTAATACAATATTGGCCAAGCTATTTTCGCAGAGTATTATTCAATAATTGATGTACTAAATGAACAGGTGGTTCTTTAGAGCAATAAACTTATATATACAACTGTGCTTAAAAGCATTCTCTAAACTACAGCACAAAGCAATCTGAAATTGTGGAAGATTCTGTTGCACTTGGATAACGTACCAGTAGCTTGTCACATCACTAAGATAGATGATGAATTCCGAATGTTGAATATAATTTAGGAAGACGTACACAGCTGCATTAAGCACTAAATTACAAAATGAGTAACCGAATACCGGCCGTGTTGCATAATTTGTTGAGATTATACACCAGATTAATGTGCTCGCAATGTGCAATTACATAAGACGATAGAACTACTCTGCAAAATGAGACCAAAACATCTATATAGTTCATGCGGTTGAAAGATATTACCATTTTCGTGTATTTTGGGTCTTATGGGTTCATTTCACAAATAGATTTAACCCAAATCCTGCATCCTAAAATAACCACGTAGCCAAGCATTACAGTCTTATAAAGGCTTATTTGATCTACAAAAAAAGTCACTCAGATATCTATACCGACTGTCGAGCTAAACATTAGCTAGATTTTAGCGGGCCATCGGGATTCTATCCTAGCCCCTTTGGCCGCTTTTCTGGAGAAGGATGTTGGAATAGCGCTACATGCTTCAGATGGTATTTTCAGGCTTTCAAACGAGGTATATCCCGAACCAACCTGCACGGCCAAAGTTGGGTGACCCGTGCAAGATTAAAAACGCAATAACGGACATTGTCAAAGTAAACCACTACCATTGGTAGTAAGAATTCTGTGCTTCGCTTGTTTCACTCACTACTCTCATAATTCAACAATTACTTTATTACGTAATTGTGCAAGAAAAACGAGAGTATAGATATTTCATATTGTATCATTAAAACAAAAGTGCAAAAAATGACAGCTCTTTTACTACGAATGAGGTACGCGACAAATCGAGGATGGTATAAAAAGGATTAAAACGGAAGCCAGTGATTTTACTGCGCAGAGTTCCTAAGGACACTTAGCTGCCTAAGGGATCAATACACTGTCTTTCCAACTGTATTTTCGAAATGTCACAGGATTAGGATACCTGTGTGAGAAGTTATAAATTGTAATCACTGGCTAAGCTTGAATTGTGATGGCATGAACGATAAGTCGTTGTCCTGTGTACACGACAGTTTAATCTCTAAAATTCAGGATTTAGTATCAAGCATATTAGTTGCCAGCATCCAATTGATAACAGTATCCGTTCAATGTTGCGAAATTATTGTTTCAAAAACCGAACAGTCCTATGCCATGCATGGTAAAACGGGTACATAGCGAGCCAGGAAACGTTGGTATAACCGTAATGAATTCGATATCATTTGGCTAGAGCGAGATGAAATGAATATATGCAACAGTCAGAAAGTTTATTTGTAGAGACAGGGAGAAGTCTGTAGTCCTAGCTATATACCATTCCATATGAAAATTATCAAATGATAACTACGGAACACGCAGTCCTTGCCATTGTACTAGGGCCAATTCTGGCCCTAAGGGATCCCAGCTGCACCACGGTTTACTCTAGTGTGGTGCCCGGACAACCCCGGCTTCCACGACTCCCCGGTGATCTATGCGATGACCTAAGGGAACCGCTTAGCTTAGTAGGCTGCCGGCGGGTTAACCAGGGTGTTCGGCCTGGCCCCTATAATGGCCCACGTGTCTAATGGTATGAGGTCCCCCGAGGGAGAGTCAACCCCTAAGCCTGCTCACAGGTAATAAGGCTGACTCGCCTTTCCCTCATAATCCACTTAATCCCCTAAGCGGGGTCCTCTGGTCCTAGCGTGATCCTAATGACTTTCCCCGTTGGTGTGTCTCTATGCACCTGTCTCGTTACTAATCTTAGAGCGTTGCTCCACCGACCCTGAAGCCTAGACTATAAGCGCGCACATTTCCTGAGGGGCCTAGTCGGGGTATGCTTTCTAAATTTTGATTATCATTCTCTAAATTTTGATTACTTATGATAGCACTGGGGCACTGAGGCGGAGGCCCCAGTCCCTTGGAGGTTTTATCTATAATTACGAGTGTTGCCTACCTTGATAAGGGCTGCGCAAAGCGACGATTAGGCGGAGGGCATTTGTAGCGGGAGCGTTTTAGTCAGGTAAAGCAAACATGGACAGAATGCGGGGTGCAAAGTGGGGTGCTTGCTAGGGCCTAAAAATGGAGAAGCGGGTGAGCTTGCGTTAGCGAATTAACTCGACAGGGCACAGGAACGGATGGCTTGCTCGCGGGGTCATGAAACTGACTTCAGTTCAAAGATCTTGTGGGGTTTCTGTTGAATATAATTCCTGAATATTAGTATAATATATAAAAAATGTAAAAAAAATTAATAAGGAAAATAAAAATAGAAAAGTAAAATTTAAAAAGGATTATGTAATTTAGTCCAACAACCTTACAGAATTTCGACAGCGACTGGAGCGGCCCGCGAAACAAAGACTAATTCGAAACTCGCTCCCAGAGGGCTCCGGGAGAGGGTGGCGACGTGATTTTCCCCGTAGTTGCACGGTTAGAAAACCACGTCCCACCAAAATTTTGATGCCATTTAACTCACCGCCAGCTCCAGTCCCTGTCTCGTCTACGCTCAGCTGATGAGCCTCCTAAAATTTTGATTAAACTCCGGCCCGCAGTCGTTTGCATCGAATTTAACTTGGAACAAAAGAAACAGCGAACGAACGAGGATTCGACGCTGAAGTTCGATTTCAAACAATTGGGGACAACGCGTGTCACCCAAAGATGCAAACGGCTACGTCCTTGGTGTCGTTCTCTTTACCCCTTATAATTTTGGCTAAGACCTAGTTAAAGAAATTTTGGTCCTTATCATGTAAAACAGAACTGTTGTCACCGAATTTTCCTTAAGCCTAGAAATTTATGCACTGCCCTTTGCCTACAGTTAATCATTTTGATCACTCCTCGGACCTGCGAAAGAAGAAAACGTCCGAGGAGCGGGGAACCAGTCGAGATATGCGAGAACTGCGAAATTTTGATTAATTTTGAGCGAATTTTGCGAATTTCGACGGGGCCCGGCCTTTACGGGCGCGCGGGGCATCCTTCCGACACTCCAACGTCCGCAAAGGACGGCCCTTGGTACGATCGAAAAGAAAGCGAAAGCACCAGGGAAGGCTCTCCACCGTGGAGGCACGGCGAGAAACCAACCCTGGTATGTCAAAACGAAAAAAAAAAAAACAAAAACAAAAAGACGAAAATAAATTTTAAATGGCGACAACCGCCAAACTTTAAAACTCAAAACTCGACTGGCTCCGATCGGGGAATCGGGCAGTCTCTTTTATACTCTGTGTCTAAACCCCCCCTTTTTTTCTTTTTCGTTGCCCTTAAAATTTTGAAATTTTTGAAAATTTTAAATTTTTAAAAATTGGCAACATATACATATATAAATATGCAAATAAAATATACACACACACATACAATAAACATAAAACAGCAAAACACAAAATAAAATGTCAAGCAAAAAGCATAACACACATATATACGATTAGCTGACAACAACAACAAATAATAATAGCCATGGTCACTGAAAGAGACAACTACAGCTTGGGCACAGTGGCCGAGACGTGCCAAAAGCGTAAACAACTAAACCTCGCGCTGGTCGGCGCGAGGCTTTAAAATTTGCAGGAAATATATCAGCGCTTCAGGCGCTTTCAATATTTTAAATTTTTTGTTATTTCTGTTCGTATTTCATGAACGGAAAGGAGTAGGCGGCCGGGGGCGGGATCATATCCATGCCCTGGCTGGTCGCCTGCTTATGAAAACCTTGAATTTAACGTAAGTCCTCTAGGAGGCCCGTTTGAGGCAGTTAAATGCGTGCACGATAGGAAAATTTCGAGTCCCAATTGAGTTAGGGGAATCCTGTGGAGATCCGTTGGGGCGGGTGGCCCCGGTTTTCGGTGAAATGGTTAGTATAGGGCCCAATTAAGGGGAGGGGCTCGAAAAATCGGGAGGTTCTGGTTTAAGATGTGGTAATTTAAGGCCCTAAAGTTTGAGAGCCTAAACGCGGGATTGGGGGTCCATAAGTACTTACGGATCGGGAGTAAGTTGGCCCGAATGCGTGATTTTGAATCCTTATGGAGACCTGGTGATAGTTTGACGTCCCCTTTTTGTTTGAGATCTATAAAAACCCCCAAAATTTCAATTTACTGATACCCCTTTGAAAATGAAAATTTTGTCATATTAGATCAATTTTATCGTTCTTTCCTATGTATTCAAAACGCCCCTTAAAACATACATGAAATAAACATAATAAAATAACTGTTTCCATTTCCCTGCGTGTCAGGATAGATCTTCCCAGGTCCCAAAACATTAGAAAGCTCAAAAACGCAAATTTTTGTCATGAGGGTTTCGTGCAACACCCCGGTCCCATCCTGACACCCAGGGTCCCATACAATACATTATTTTTTGCACAATATAACAATATATATACATTACGTTTGGCACGGATGCGCACCGGGACCGACCCTGGGGCACCTAAGTAACAAAATTCGTTAAGTCGGATTGTGATGAAACGCGAAATCTCTCCCCCTTGTCCCCGGCCGATCCGACTACGCATCCGTCCCACATTCCAATACAAATAATTATACAATGACACAACGTTATATTTATGTATATATAAACAGTAATTGTCCTGGGATCGATCGGATACCTCCAACCGTAAGATTTTGATTCAATTTTGGGTGCGAAATCACCCCGCGCACCTCGGGCTGGTGGAGCGTGATTACACATTATAACATAAGATACAATAGTTTTATTTTATTCAACACAACTATCAATGACAATCAATAGAATCCTGGATCACGCTCCACCTGTATCCGATCGCCCTTTATCCATTGAATTTTGAGGCCCCTATGGCCTAATTTTGGATACTGGAGATTTCGACCAAAACTCGGGCTGTTACATCTCTTAAAATTTTTTGGATTTTATAGACTCCTTACTTATGGTAGTAAGTTAAATTTGTCGAGATGTGAGAAAAAGTGAAAATTTTGCGTGATTAATTTCGTGTGATGTACAGCCCTTAATTTCAATTGATGTGAAATTCGAAAAAATCGGCCCGTTTGGGCGTGAAATTTGTAACATTTAGCCCATTTGGGCTTAAAATTGCCCTAAATTCCGAATAATATTCCAAAAATTTCCTAAGATTGTTAAAAATTTGCTAAAATTTGCTAAAATGAGGGTAGAAGGACGATCAAGCTGTTTGGTTATCACCAAAAACGCGTCCCTTCTCCCTTTATTTTCGGTGGTTTTGGAAGTTTTCCCTTATGGCCTGTAATATTTGGTGTCTGTTTGTAAAATTTGGTGCCTTGAAAGATGTATTTCTGAAAATACCGTTTATTTTTAGTAACGAGCCCGTGAATGTGGCCCCGTGTTACACATGATATAACAATAGCACGATGATATTTATATACAGTTGCACTTTGTTATGCCTCTCCGCACGTACCTCCACTATTCGGGATTGGGTTGGTCCCTTGTCTAGTTTCGGGTAACCCCCAGGAAAAGGTCCGGCCGCCGGGGTGCCTATTCCCAGAAGTTCCCGTTATTTGAAATTTTCAGTAATCTTGTTGGAAAATTCATGATTGGGTTTCGCTCAGTCTGCTCTAATTTGGTAATAGAAGTTATCTTGATCAGGTTACTTAGGAGCTGCCTATAATGCTCGTGATAATTAGTTTGACTACTTTAGTTTGTACTGGAGTTACACTTTATTCGCTCTGTTCAGGTAACAACTTTCCTATTGTTAGGTCATTCAGAAGGGGTTTTGTTCCGTTTGATACAGTTTGGTAATTTGCACTAGTGCACTATTCTGCTCGCTCTATGCTGTCCTACCGGTTATTCGCTATGCTTCATTTGTGTTCGGTTCAGCTTGTTATTTCTCGTCCTACTTATTCTAATCATCCTTTATCTTCCGCCCCTAATTTTCTAAATGCTCGCACGCTGACTCCTACCTTTCCTTTGATGGTCCACGCTTTATGTTCATTATTACATTCGCCTACCGCGTTAAACGCCCGAGTTCGGCATCGCGCACCAATTGGCTAACCCACTCCCGCAAATTACGCAGGCAGTACCTGGAGACCATTGGCTCCTCGAACTGTGGGCGCTCCTGCCATTCCATGTGTGGTTCGTCTCGCTCCCATGCGTCTGCGGTATTAAAGGCGACAGGCCAATTCGGGAAGTAGACGTTATGGAATGCGTCGTGCTGTTGCCGATGGTTGGCGACGATGCGTTTAAACTCGGCCGTCCAAGACATTGCATCTTGGTTAGTCGCGGCCCAACGGGGTATCGGCGGTGCGACTACAATGGGTGCGCGTGCTGGTACCCGCCGCGAGAGCATCCCCAAATGGCGTTTAATCTTCTTGAAGGCTGCATTTGGGTTGGTCGCATGGAGCTGCTCCGGTTGCGCCTCCCGATAAATGTACTGGTAGCCTCCAAGTAAAATAACGCATTTGGTTAGCGGCGTCAGGACGGCGCTGGCAAGTTGGATCATGCGGATCAGCGTGGTGCCAGGCCATGCGCAGATCAGCCATTTATTGTCGTTGGCTAACTCTAGCAATGGCAGTGGAAGTGCGTCACCCATGATGATCACGTGCGGCCAGCTAGCGCATCCGGAGGTGAGGTATTCGCGCACCTCCTCTAAAAGCCGCCCCATGACATTGTGGCAATGCCTGGGTTGCTCGCCTTGCCGCAATTGCTGAAGTGTGCGTCCGATACCCCAGAAGGTATCGGTGGTTACCTCCAGGAGCGGTCGGGTGCCCGTTAGGTGCAGTATCCGCGCGTAGCTGGGAATACTGAACTTGCGGAGCAATATGGGCCGCATTATGTGTTCCAGCAATGGTTTGAGCCGGGCGCTGGTGATATTGTCAACTAGTTCGTCCTTGAGCGCCCGTGCTCTTGCTTTGATTTGCTGCGGCGTGCCTACCATGTCCATAAGTTCCTTGGCCGCTTCCATCAGGCCAAGTACGAGGAGCACTCTGACCTGATAGTGCTGTTCGACGGTTGGAGCTGTAGTACCGTCGTGGTGGAATGGCGTCGGGGCTTCGTGCATGTTGGACAGCTCCGGCCATTCGGTACCGTGCGACAGGAAAGGAACGTACGGCTTCGTCAGGTCGACATGGTACGTTGGGATGATGGGTAGGCGGTAGGTAGTTGCTTCGGGCGGAGCGTATGGTCCGGCTGCTGACAATCGTCGGGCCGGACCGCCTTCGGAGCGCCTGATGTCATTGACGTTGCGTTGCCGAACGCTTTGGTCCAGTTGACTGTCGCTGCGTCGCCGAACGCTGCAGTCGTCCTGTTTGTTGTCTTCGCGTTGCCGAACGCTGTTGTCCATCTGTAATAATATAACCTTTATAGGTTTTGTCCCGTTTCGCAATAGTCAGTTTGTGTTTTGCATACCTAGTGCAACAAGATAAAATAGCTGCGTGATTTCTACCTCCGCTCCTGATTTCTCGCGCGCGTCCGCAGACGGAATTCCTTATGCCCTAAAGGATTACGGTTTCTATTGCTCTAGGGTGTTTCAGGATTTCTCGCTAATCACCTGCTTTCTTTTGGCTGGAGGTACCTACGTGCAAGTATGTTTCCCCTCTAGTCCTACTCTTCTTCTTCGTTGCTGGCTCCGCGTTGTTCGCCGAGGCGAAAAAGTCCAGTACAGCGAACGTAATGGCCCACCCAATTGACCAGTTCGTGATGGTAAGCGGGCGCTACCACCGGTTCGGTCCACCGTTGGCGATCCTCACCCCGGTTGAACGGTCCGACCGTATCCCAGGCTTCGGGTGCCGTTAATGGTGCCGACCATGCGGGCATGATGACGTTGCGGAGTGCTTGATGGTCCGCAGTGAGACGCAGTTTCCGATTGCGCAGCTCCGTCGCCCAGGCCTCACTCGTGTAGTTGAGTGCGTTCCATTGCGGGGGCGGCGGAGCGATGTAAACGGCTGCGTCTTCCCGGAGTCGCCGCTCAAGCACTTCCAGCTTTCGCTTGATGCGTTTGGTAAACGCACTAGGCGAAAAGACGGTGTTGTCGTCCCGCCATAATTTGCCGTATCCGCCCAGGACGATGACACAGTCCGTCTGGGGCGTGATAAACGCGTTGGCCCACTGGATTAGGTCGGCCATCTCCATACGTGGCCATGCGAATACCAACCAGTTGTGTTGGTCGGCGGCGTTGAGTAGGGGCAACGCTTGCTCGTCGCCCACGACGATGACTTTGGGCCAGCGCACGAGGCCGTCTCGGTGATAGGCTCGAATTTCTTCGAGCAGGCGGCCGGTCACGTTATGGAACGTGCGGCCGCAGCAACAGTCAATATGGAATGCGCCCGTTCCCCAAAAATCGTCGAGTGAGGCATTGTACAGATGCCGCTCCCCGGTAGAATTCAGCTCCTCCGCATAGTCGGGCATGCTGAACTTCGCCAACAGTATCGGCCGCATGACATGCGGGTAGTATGACTTCAGCATGTGGCGCCGCTTTATTGGCAGTCGACGGTGGAGCGCTATGCTGTGGAGCTGTAGTTCCGTCGGACTAATGTCTGCCTCGCCCAACTCCTTCGCGGCGTTGTTGTAGCCCAGCAGGTCCAGGACGCTGAGATGGAAATGCTCAGACACGCTGGACAAACGCCGCCCGTTGTGCTCGAATTTGTCGAGCGTCAGTGTCTCGTTGGCGAGCATCGGCCGACGAGTCCCTTTAGCAGCGAAGTTCTCTCCGTGAGATCCCGGAGGAGCTTGGTAAAGAGGCATCGTGGGATAGATGCCGCCGCCGCAAACCATCGGTACGTGCCGCACGCCTGTTGGTAGCGTTGGCGTCTGGACGTCGGTGGCACTGTAGCTTCGTCGCATCTATAATGTGTATATCGAAATAAGCCTGAGTGTAAAGATAGTCTTATTTATCTGTAGGTGTACTCTTAATCCCCTCTTCTACCCCCCTTATGTTGGCTTGTTGTGTTTGTTTGGGTTGGGGTACGTGCGAATATAGGCTTAGTCCACCCGTAGGTCTGGATCGTCCGAGTCGGATTCTTCATGGGGTGGTGGTCGGGGTGTTCGTCGTCGCCAAGCTGCGGGGTGTAATTCCTGGCTAGAAGGGTATCGCGGGAAAGTGGTTGGTAGCTGGGTTCCACCCGGAGGGCGTCCTCTCGTTAAAAGCGGTTGTGGGGTTGGTGTTGGTGCGCTGGTCATTGAAGTGGTAACAGTGGTGGAGTGTGTGCGTGTAGTAGAGGCTAGCCTAGTCGACGTTCCTGCCGCTTCAATGACGGTCGTTTCGGGTTCCTGGAAAGTTACACGTCTGGATCTACGCAGAGCGTCTCCTACCTCTTCGTCTGATGCTGCGCCGTATGGCCGAAAGACCCGATCCCTGGCCTGGCGATGTAATAAATGCCTGGTTGGGACCGTTGCATGAGTCGTACCGAGGCGTATTATTCCTGAGGAGGTGGTAACAGCAGCAGTGGAATGTGCCAGCTCAGTGATGGTTACCGAGGATGGTCCTGGTTGGTCAACCGTACCAGGCTGTATGGTGGAACTTCCTCGTGCTGGCGTGACTCGTTTCTGTTGTGTGACCCGTCCAACAAGTGCCTTTCCTCGTTCTTCTGCCGATGCTCGTGCGTGGGGAGGGGTACCTAATGTTACAGCATGCACGATCCCCATTCGGTGGGCAGGTGGTTCACTACTTGATTCCGCAGGCGTGAATTCACTTAGTGAGTCGGATGTTCCTGGTTGCGTAGTGGGTGTCCTAGAACTACCACTGGACGTCTCCTGTCCTGCGTGACCGCGTCTTTCAGCTGAGGAGGGGTCCTGCGATGTCTGGCTGGTTAGTTCGTCGTCCGCTTCAGCTGCTCTCACGTCAACTGAGGTACCTTCACCCGATGTCTCCGATAAATAGCTGGACATTGGTGACCCTGGTGGCTGTGTAAAGGCCACTTCGCGAAAAACGTATTGATGGGGAGACATGGGTCTGTCGGCAGCTGCTGGTGGAGCGCTATAAGGGCGTATTGTCGTATAGTCTCCTACAGTTTGAGTTGACATCTCCATTGGTACTCGCAGTCGTGATGCCATAATATGTTCAGCTGGTCGTGATTGAAATAATGGATGGTCCTGAGCAGCGAGCATGATTGCATAGCGTAGGTCTCCTGAAGTGTATGGACCAGGTACGACAATTCCTCCTGAAGCTCCTCGAGGTGTAGTAGACAGCGTAATATCCGCGGGATAGAAGTGTTGTCCTTCAAGTATGCCTACACCTACGGTCGGTACTCCGAAAGGAACCTCCTCACTGGTAGCTACTATCCTTTCCATCGTTGTTACCGGTACGGTGTGTCGTCCGTATTCTACCTGTGTGTCTCGGCTACCAGGTTCTGGTATGTATGAAAAGGCCTCTCGGCTAGTAACCTGTTCCTGCGATATTGGCGGCCAAGATGGTTCTATTTCCCTATCTGGATCAGTCAGAGGAATCCGATTCCTGACCGTCCGTGGATTTTGCGGCTCGTAGTCGTCCGTTCGATACTCAATGTGTTCCATTGCTGCTTGTTCTGCCTCAATCTCGGCGTATGTCCGGCGATATAGGTTAGGATCGTTAGGGTCACCCATTTCTATACTCTCGGTGTCGGAGCTATCACTGACTGCTGTTCTTACAGTGCGCACTGCTACTTCATCTACAGGTTCTATTTCAGTAACGAAGTCCCTATCAGCGATAATTCGTTGAGTTGGTTCACTTAAACCTCTTTCTAGTACGGAAGCGTGTACTTGACCTAACCAGTCTCCTACGTTTGGTACTGGATCTAATGCCCTAAAACATGGTTTTGTCCTATTAATGTGTACGACATGTTCCATGCCTTCCGGGTTGGAATGCATTCTCACACTCATGCATGGCGGAGTGATCCTTAGTATCTTGTACGGTCCACACCAACGAGGTGTAAGTTTCCTAGATGTTCCTGGTGTAGTATCGTGCCTATAGACCCAAACTAACTCACCTGTTTGATAGCGTGGTTCGCGAGTGCGTCGATTGTATCTTAGCTGATTTATCTCTTGCGCGGCTCTCATTGATTGGTATGCGCGTTCCCTAATAGAAGCCATCCAGCGCTGTGCGTTGGCCCTGTAAGAATGTGCTCCGGTGTATCCTGTAGCTGCGCTATGCGTATCATATTCTCCGGGCAATCTGGGATAGAACCCATGCATTAACAAAAATGGTGGATATTTTGTTGCGGTGTGTACCGATGAATTATAAGCCATGATGCAAAATGGTAATGATACATCCCAGGAGTGATGATCATTTTGTGGCACACTTACTCGCAGTAAATATAATAGTGTCCTATTAAACCTCTCAATTTCACCGTTTGCCTGAGGGTGATAAGCTAAACTCATGTGCCGAAATATATGCATTTCTTGACACAGGTTTTCAAACATGTGTGCGGTGAAAGCACCTCCTCTGTCGGAATATAGCTCCTTGGGAGCTCCGTACTTGTTGACTACCTCGTATAAAAATATGTGTGCGGCTGTGTGTGCATCCTGGTGTCTTATTGCCACTGCTATTGCGAATTTTGTGAATTGGTCGATGAATGCAATAACATAGCGGTTACCCGCTTGCGACCGAACTTGAATATCGAGTATGTCTACGAATACACGATACATTGGTTGATTTGCCAACGGAACCCTACCCAATCCGGTGGTTATTCGAGCAATTGGGTCCTTTGCGGATTGACATAGAGTGCATCGCCTGATCCATTGTTGTGCGTGCTCCGACATACCCTTCCAGTAGTAAAATTGCTTTAATTTTGCTAGTAGCCGATCGCGGCCAGGATGTCCTCCATATAAGGTGTTATGTTCGTGTTTGAGTACCTGTTGTACTAGTGTAATTGGGACGCACAGTTTGTAATTTATGTCACCTGGCTGTAACGGATGCATATATAATATTTTGGTGTCCTGAGCTAGCTCGAAGTAATGAGCTCGCATTTCTATTCTTAGTGCGCCCAATTCGGCCTTAGGCCGTGTTTTGTTGTATAGATACCACCAAATAGGACCCAGTTCTGGGTCATTTCTTTGGATGTACGGCAAGAGCCGTACTAGATTAAAATCTGGGAGGTCTGAAAAGAATGGTAGGTATATATTTTCGTGAGTATCTTGTGCGTCCTCGATCCTGACTGTTGGTAAAATTTCGGTCTCATAATGCATCATCAGCTTCATGAGCCTATCAAATTCTTGCTCTGTTGGTAATGTGGTTGCTCTTAGTCCTACAGTTTCTGATTCAGGCCGGTGTGGCCTTTTTGATCCTCGAGCCTGAGGTCCGACTCCAGAACCCGAGATGGTTGTAGTGTGTACTGGCATTGCCGGTGTTCCTCCTGGATCCATCCTGATTGGGATCGCGCTTAGCGTAGCTGCTTGCTGCGTGAGTGTTGCTGGGGGTACTGTAGTTATCTGCGTGTCGGGAACTAGTTGCGATGGGATGGCCTCGGGGTTTGGCTGTCCTGGGGGAGCTATTGGGCTTCCTATTATCGCTGTTGGCGCCCCAGGTGCGAGCGGTGTTACTGTGCGTACGGGATACGGCAAGTGCGATTGATCCCATGCTGCGCAGGTTGTTGGTGGACGAGGGCCGGTGGGTCGTCCTCGACCCATCATCAATATTTCATAAGTATCTCCCGTCTCTTCATTTATGTGTGGGTCATACCTAGGATCCCGCGACAACGCGTCAGCATTGCCGTTCTCTTTACCTGGTCTATATAGTATTTCAAATCCTCCGAATTCAAGTAGTAATTCGCTGCGCCACTGAGATAAGCGTGAATTTCTGGGTGGTTTATCGAACAAAGCCTTGAGTGGCTTATGATCAGTTTCTACATGAAATTTGTGTCCTACTAAATAATGCTTGAAATGTAGCGCTGCCCATCTGATCGCGAGAGCTTCAGCTTCGATTGCGGGGTATCTGCGTTGATAATCTAGCAGAGCCTTGCTCGCGTATGCAATGGGTTTAAGACCTTGTTTAGTTTTCTGCGAGAGCACTGCACCCATTGCGTATCCTGAAGCGTCCGTCTGTAAAATGAATGGTTGTGTAAAATCGGGATGTGTTAATACGGGCTCATCTAGTAGTGCTTGTTTTAGCTTCTTAAATGCGTCCTCACACTTAGGAGTCCATTTAAATACCGCATCCTTGCGTTTTAGTTCATTCAAAGGTTCGCAAATGTCTGAATAGTTTGGTATAAATTTGTGATAGTATCCTACTAGTCCCAGGAAACTTTGAAGCTGCTTCAGCGTCTCCGGACGTTTGAATTCCTCGATCGCTATTGCCTTTTCTGGGTCTGGTTTTACGCCTTCTGTACTAATTATATGTCCTAAATATTTTAGACTACCTCTGCCAAAGTGGCATTTTGATGGTTTTAATTTTAAGTTTGCTTTGCGGAAACGATCGAAAACCTTGATTAGGTCTGCTAAGTGATCTTCGAATGTTGGCGAGAAGACTAATATGTCGTCGATGTAGATTAAACATTTTTCCCACTCTAATCCCTTTAAAATCATGGACATACAACGTTGAAAAGCCCCAGGAGATGAATTTAAACCAAACGGTAGGACATTGTATTCGTATTGCCCATGAACGGTTACAAAAGATGTTTTGTCCTTGGTTTCTGGGTCTAATTCTAATTGCCAGAAACCTTTATTTAGATCTAAACTAGACATTAATTTGGTATTCCTGAGGCATCCTAAAATGTCATCTATTCTAGGTAATGGATATGCGTCCTGCTCTGCTACCGTGTTTACCTTCCGAAAGTCCACACAGAGTCGGAGTGAGCCGTCACTCTTGGTTACATACACTATCGGTGATCCCCAAGGTGAGCTCGATGGTGATATTAGTCCCGCATCTAACATACTATTGAGTTCCTCGCGAAGCGGTTCGCGTAAGGAATGTGCTAATCGATACGGTGCTTGCTTAATTGGCTTAGCATCTCCGGTCTCTATGCGGTGCCTATGTTCTGTGTAGCGTCCTAGATCAAAATCATGCGTGCTGAACACATCTGCGTTTTCAGCAATAGCGGTTTTCAATTGTTTTAGTTCAAACGGCGACAATAGGGTCTTATCAAAATCTATTTTACTCAAGACCGTTTGAGCTCTTTCGTGGTCAATTGACCTTTTTCCTGCCTCTATGTGTTGAATGATCCTTTCAGGATGCGCAGTGATATTATTTAATTGCTTGGCCGGTTTGTGTTCCTCGTACCTGATCAAATTTTTGTTTGTGTCTTTCAGGAATTGTACGTTGGGGTTCATCATTACCTCAAGGTGACCTATTGTTTGTCCGGCATAGATAGTGACCGGTGTGTTTCCGAAATTTATCACTGCGATTGGTATGGTTCTTTGGCTCCTTAACACTAATGCATGTGCCATGGCAATATCTATCATTTCTGGTGCGGGCACAAATAGTGCTGGTCCTACGCCTGTTTCGGCTATTTCTGGGATCGCATTAATGAACGTTTCGGTGTTTGGTTCTATTGTGGTAAGCTTCCGACACATTACTGCAATTAGTGGTGGGTCGTAACGCTCTAGACCTGCAAAAGGTATTTTAGCCTCTTCCTCATCCACTGCTATTTCTAAGCAACGTTCCTTAAAATTTATAATGCACTTTGGCAACTGGGACATGAAATTTGTTCCTATGATGCAGTGATAAGGTGCTGTTTTAGTAACAAAGAATTCCGTTTGTACCTTTATGGACCCGATCGACAAAGGTACGCTTATACTGCCATCTAATGCTAATTCCTGTTTAGTAGCAGATACTATCCTGGTGGAATCGTCGGGTTGCGGCTGGAGGCCTAATTTATTTACCAAGTATTGTGATACGATGGAAACATCTGCCCCTGTGTCTATTAATGTAAGTACTGGTGTGCGGTACACAAATGCGTTGATTAGCAAGGGTGCGTCCATATGGTGCATTGCGTTGACCTGTCGGTGGTATGCTACGGTGCGATGTCCTCTACGTTGAGATTTTTCAGATACAGCGAATAATTCAGTTGGCTCCACCAGGACAACGCTTTCGTCCTCGGTGGTAGCATTTAATCGTGCTGAGCGGCGAGGGCTCATTGTGCGTAATTCGAGATGTTCGGTGGAAGCGGCTGGGGCTGAAACAGTTGGTCGAGGCGTGTTAGTGGTGCCGTACTCATTGTCCGTCTTAATGTGTAATTCAGGTCGCCTTAGTTCCTCCCGAGCACATGGTCGCTGTTGCCACCAACGCTGTAAGCGTCCCATTATGCATTTAGGACAGAATCCCGCTTTCTTTCTAAAGTAGATTACTGCTCCTATTCCGGCAATTGCTAGCACAATGAGTATCCATAAATAAGGTGCTACGCCAGTGGTAGTGATGTATGGGAAGTCAATTACCTTCTTCAACTGCTCGTCCGCTATTTGTTGGACTTGTAGGTTCGTCGCTTTAGCGTGTTCCAGCGAGCTCCAAGCAATTGGTTTGAGTGGTATGTCCGGAAAGTCATGTACCGTGATGTTAGGTCCAATATGGATTGTGACTTCCTGCGCGTCTAGCGTGCTAGCCAGCATAAGTGGCCCGACCACGAGCTGGGTATAATTGTTGTGTGACAGCCACAAAACTCCGTTATCAGCGATGTTAATTGTCTCTCCTCGGGTAACGTGACTAAGATGTTTCTTCTTGGAGACGACAGCCTTACGTTCAGCAGTTCGAATTAGCACTCCTTGTGCCGTGGTGTAGACATCGGTATGGTTTGCCATTGGCCCGACCAATGCACTATTCTTGCAAAGTTGGCGAGCTTCCTCTGGGGCGTCCTCACCCATGATGATCCAGTCCAAACAACGCGATGTATGGTCCGTTGCTAAGGCGTGTATTTCGCAGAATGCAATACCTGGTCGCGTGTTGCAAGCATGCAGTTTCAGCACTTCATAGCGTGCGCGTTCAATCCGCGTAGCGTAATCAGGTAATGGTAGTTTCATGTGAGCACTGCGTTCAGGAACGTTCCAGCCTACGTTGTAGATTCGGAAGTAGGGTCGGACGTCGTCCGACGTGACTAATGGCACCCGCAGTATGAAAGCAAATTTGAATGAGCCTAGATCGATGTGCACTGGGTAGATTTGCCCAAATTGGTATGCCAATGCAGGTTCGCGTATTAAAATGGTCTGCGCTATCTGCGAGTTCTTTTGAAATAAGTTCTTAAGCGTGGATGCGTCCACTACCTTAGGCGATAATTGACCACTCATCATGGCTTCCATGACAGCGTCAACCGAAGATCTAAGGCTGGTGCGAAACATGTGATTAACTAGCTCGCGGTGAACCTCAGTTACGTAGCGTTGCTCCTGGCATCTGACCTGATCGATCATGGTGACTACTTCCTGCATCTCATGATGTAAAAATGAGTACAGTTCCTCATTAGCGTGCGTTAATTTCATGATCGCTCGCGAATTGCCATAGGCGACATTATATGTGTTCCTCATTTCCTTAGATAACGCTAGCACCTGCTTATTTAAGTCCTTAAGGTGTACAGCGTTGGTGAACGCTACACCTACACCTAGAAATCCTGTTACTACGCCTGCGGCTCCAGCTAATGCAGCGAGAAATCTTTTCTTTCTAACCTTAGGTTCCTCGCACAGATGAGAATTCGCTTCACAATACTCGCGCATGAGTGCCATGTAGTAACTTGTATCTAGTACACCTTGATAGGTGCTCCTTAATTCTCTCTCTAATTCCTGTACTTTCTGTTGTAAATCCGGCATGGTAGTACAATTTGGGTTGGGACAGCAATTCCCCAAACATGGTTTACCCCGCGGAGTGTATACACACCACGCCATACCAGTGGCTTGCCTACTAGGTTGTAGTCCATCTAGGGATAGTCTTAAAATTATTGGTAAAAAGGTAGATTGCGAAGCGGTTATTACTAAGCCTTGCGGTTCGATTAGCGTGCCCACCTGTTGATTTACCATGGCTCCTAAGCGTGCAACTTGGTCTGAAAATGGCGTAGCAATTGCGTGAGTTTGCCCTAGGTAGTGGAGGATCAATAGAATCAGTAGTGTCCCCATTAATTTGGTTCCTTTGTTTAGCAAACCTACCGCAGCTTCTATACATTGTCCTAGTCCGTTTGAAGAGGACCGTACCGACCCGATCGGTGATGCTCGGCCACTCTTGTCGGCATTGTCATGTCCGTTGCTAGCAGGTTCAGTGTCCACAGAGAAACTTAGCTCGGAAATGAGATCATCGGGGTCGAGTGAGTCAATTGCTGGCGCGTTAAATTCGTCTCCGCTGGCGTCACTAAGTATTGCACTCAACTCACTTTCAAGTTCCTCTTCGTCGATGAATGTTACGTCCGCGTCATGGTCCATGTCTGGAACTAAGTCCATGCCGTCCATTGGGTCATTTTGCCAGAGGTTTTGAGCGGGCTTGCGCAGCCATAGCAGTCGTAAGTATAATA
Source organism: Trileptium ribeirensis (assembly GCA_030248225.1). NCBI lineage: Eukaryota > Metazoa > Nematoda > Enoplea > Enoplida > Thoracostomopsidae > Trileptium > Trileptium ribeirensis. The sequence continues at coordinate 70,359 of JASANE010007305.1, read as the reverse complement.
GTTCCTCGCGCTTGGGTTTACTATCCAGGTCAATGAAAAGGGCGTTAGCCATTATAGCGTACACGATGCGATGTAGTGACTGCACCGGAACCTTAGGTCCGGTTTCGTCAAATTCCGTAACTAGGTGGTCTAATAGGTACGGTGCGCTTATTATAGTCTCTAGGAACTCTAAGTTAGCTTCCCTATACGCTATGAGTTCGTAAACCGAGTGTAATCCTTGTGTGCTACTTGGTCGAATGGATACTGTCCCATTTCGTCTAATGATTCCATAATCGGCGGACAGGTTCCCGGTGTAATCCCATTCGCCGTGATAGGTGATGAATGCACATTCTTCTCTAGGCATGAAATTTGGATTGTGTCGTTCCTCGCATACGATGCATGTCTGTAGAATGGGAATTTGAGATCGATACACCTCTGTGATTGCCTGCGTGATGTTCATTGCGTTGATTACTCGAGCAACGATCTCCAAGAGTCCCTCTAGATGTTTTAACATGCTACTGCTGACGTGTATCCCAGGCATAGTGTGTAGGAACGGAGATGCGAACCCTAACAGCCCTGACAAAACGGCAGCGTCCCGCCGTCGGTCGACTCGGGCCGTTCCAGCCACTCGAGCTCTGAGCAACTGGTGGGCATGGCATATCCGCTCCGACACAGCTATGACCCTGCGGTAGAATAGTGTTTTCACTGGCATCCGATCTTCCCCGAAACGTAGCTTAGGTAATGCGAGAATGTAATGGGGGAATTTTCCGTGACATTCCGGTTTAACTGCTGGCACAAATTCTGAATCCGGTCCCAGCAGCAGTAATCGCTCTTCTTCAGGTAATTCTTGCAAAATTAGTGGTTCCACTGTTTCACTAGAGCTATCTAATGCGTGCAGTTTCCTCAGTATGATGTCTAGTATCTGTTGTTTGTATGTCCGAGTATTCCTGTGGTCTAATTTGTACTTAAATGCCACCAAATTTGTGTCGGTGTCGTTAATCGCGGTGTCCAGGCCAACTTGCCTCAAAGTGTCTACCTTCCCTAGTGATTCGGGTGACTTTAATGCTTGTTCAATTATCGTAGTCAAGTCAACCGACGATCCGGTCGAGCTGATCCCTAATGCGTGGGCTCCTTCTGTACTCAATTGGCATACTACAATTTCTGTGTTACTCTCCAATCGTTGGTTCTCTGTTCCATTTGCTCTCTGTGCTATATTGTTTACCATAGGCGTTATTACCACAATCTTCGAGCTTTCGCGGGTTACCACTGGTCCTTCCTTATTGGTATAATCCTCCTTTAGGTTACTAGGTTCTCCGTCAATATCATTGGGTTCCGTTATATTATCATCAAGTTCCATAGTTTCATTAATTCCAGCTCGATTATTGTGATGTTCCAGGTTTGTAATGTTTTCGGCACTCGGCTCGGCGTTGTCTCCGTGTAGCCCTAGACCTGTTTCACTCACATGCTGCACAGTCTCTACCCCCGGTTCTACACACATTCCCGTGGTGTCGGTCCTAGCCGACTCTGACTCAAACACACACATTCTCACCTGCCGGTTGAAGCTACTACGCAACGACAAACGATAACCGCGGCCTCCGACCTGGTCGGATCCTACGGCTTCTACACTTAGGGACCGAACTCTATTCGAATTTGATCCTACACATAAATTATAATTTTGAACGGAGCTAGGGCAACCAGGACAGCTCACTTCCCGGCGCCTCCCTTGCACCTGGCCAGTGTCCACGAGCGGTCTTCCCCGGCCTCTAAAGATACTAGGGGTACATATACGCTTTCGAATTTTGAACGGAGTTAGGACAATCGGACTGACCCGTGTTCCGAAGGTCTCCATCGCACCTGACCAGTGTCCTTTACGGTCTTCCCCGGTCGGTTGAAACGCTACAGGGGCCTCACACGGCCGCCCTAAATTGGTGGAAGTCAGTTTAGTTAAGTTGGATGCATCCGCTAGGTTAAGTTCACTTAGTTCCTTAGGTTCTCGGTTCCTCGGTAATCCATTCCATCCACTAGGTTCCATTAGGTTCTCGGTATCCGCAAGTCCATTAGGTTCCATTAGGTTCGCAAGTTCCTCCGCAGGTTCTTCTGGTTCCGCTTCACATATATAATTTTGAATAAGCCTACAGAAAGTCGCTTCCCCAGGTTGTACCGTGCCGGCGTTAGAGCCATTACCTGACACGCGACCCCTATTAATCGGCCCCCGAAGTCCGAACGGCGTCTCTCTAGGTTCCATTCCATTAGGTTCTCCATCCATTAGGTTCTTAGGTTCCATCCGATGTGCAGCCGCCTGAGATGGGTTACACGTGCCAGCGTTTGGGTCATTGCTAGACACGGATGCCCTATTAATCGGCCCCCGAAGTCCGAACGGCCACCTCCCATATTTCTCACTCGGCACATCAGGATCATTAGGTTCCATTAGGTTCTCGGTTCCTCCTCCCCTCTCACTCCTCTGCTCGGTATCTCGGTACTCTTCATCTCCTCGCGCTGACTTCCTATCGGGATATACAAATAAGTTGGTTGGCCAACCAGTATTCACAAGGTCTCGGGTCACACCCTGCGCGCCAGGGGTTGGAAACAACAAAGCCGAGCGCCGTGTGAGTTCAGTGTTGCTTTGTACTTCACTGTAATTGTATTCTCCGTATGCAAGTGTTCCTTCTTCATATGTTTGCTTTGGTTCTATGCCACTCCGCGACCTGATCGCTTGTGACCATTCTCGTGATGTGTCCTTACTGGTTTGCAATGAATTTACCTGATATGTGCTTGGTTCTGCTTCGATTTCATCTGGGTATTCTTGCTCACTCTCGAAATTTAGGTTGTTCTGTTCTTGCATTGCTTCATCTTCGGTGACCATCAAGTTAACTTGTGCTGAACGGGTGCCTAAGCCAGCTCCTGCGCGTTCTTCAAGCGTGGACATTTCATGTCGCATGACATCTAAGCGGTGTGCTAGCTCAGGATCTACTGCTTTGGTCACTGACATTACGCCGGCGTTACGGCGATCAACTCGTTCGTTATTATGTATTGGTGCCTGCGCGGGTCTATTTCGAGGCACTGCTCCTAACTGATTTGCGTTATTCCAACCGTTACTAGGCGTGCGCGGTCGAAACGGTGCGGCTTCGGCCGACAATGGTTGGGGTGGTGCAGCATAGCGTCGATCGTATGTTGGGTTATACCCGTTGTTTCGCTGGTTATACCCATTTGCGCTGCGTCCGCGGGATCGGTTATAATATTCGGTCTGACCACCGTTTCCATACGTGTTGTAATTTGCGGGCTCTGGGCGATAGTATCCTTGCTGCCCATAACCAGTGTATCCCCGCTGATTAGCTGTATTGTTCCAATCATCACGTCGCGAGTAGCGTGCTCCACCTCTAGGTTCAACTACTCGATAGCGAGGACGATTATTGTACTGCGGTGGCGGCCTAGCATATTCGATAGCGGGTGGTGGCGGTGCACCGTACGCGTAGTTAGGCGCTGCTCGCGTGGCTAAGCGTGTATACTCATTTTGCAATGGATCATATATGTCCATTCGGAAATACGGGCATTCCCTAGCGAAATGCCCTAGATAGCCACATCGAAAGCATTGGTTTCCTACTGGCGTTGCTGGTGGTATTGCATTTGCGCCTATCTGCGGTGCTCCGTTATTTTGCATCATAGCATTTAGCTGGTGTTGTTCAGTACGCTTGTCTAGTAGATCAATGAGCCGAGCGATAGTAGCATCGCTGCCGGCTGCGGTGCGCTTGTTCTCATCGAGTGCCTCACGTATTTGGTCTACTAGTTGGTTATTTTCACCTCCCTGTGTCATGTAATTAACTGTTTTAGACCGGCTGCTTTTGCGAACCGGTACTCCGATAATATCCTTTTGGGACGCTATAATGGCGTCCTCCTTGTACTTGAGCTTATCCATCATGTGTTTAAAAGACGGATAAGTTTTCCCTATTACGCAAGATTTCAGCTCTTTCCTCAGTCCTTGTCGCAGGAACTTTTGTAGCAACGCGTCACGTTGTTCACCTTCGACCTCCGGGAATGCTTTGTCCACTAAGTTTTGAAGATCCAGTCCGTACATAGCGACTGATTCTCGTTCTCCCTGTATGCGCATGCGTAGCGTGATCAACGCGTCTTCGTCGCGCTGCGAGGAGGAGTACATGAAACCCATGTTGTAACAAAGGGCCTCGTATGTTTGTTTCTGGCAGTCAGGGAAGCTTTCGTATATCTTAAGCGCTTCGCCCTTTAATACAGTCGGGAAACAGATGAGTTTCTGTTCCAATGTCCATCCGTTTGCGTCCGTCAAATTGTCGTAGGTGGCTAGCCACGCCTCGAAGTCCTGTCCGTCAGCTCCTGAAAACCGTGGGATGTCGCCCACCTGTATGATTGGTGCCGTTGTGGTCGTCCGTTCCATAAGCTGCTGTAGGATTGCTACTAGTGGGTCTCCTGATACAGTGGGGCTGGGTCCATTTGTACTACCAGCCGTGGTGGTCGTGCCACCTCCTACATTAGTTGTTGACGTGCCGCTAATCGGCGTTCTATTAGCGCTCGCTGGTAATGACATTTTTGAATTCCGAATTATTAATATTCCCTATTTGTTTTGAGCTGTTGGGCGTCCGTAACTCAAACCTGACTTGAGCACGGATGTTAAATGTATAAATCAAATATACGTGTTTACTTTATAGCGGAAGTTCTACTGTCAAGTAAACTTCACTGTACCTGTGTGCCTATTCCTTAAATGTGTGACTGCATGTGTAAAGTTTTCGCTTCGCTTAGCCAATTTCACTGCCCAGAATTGGTACATTTAAACACCAATTCACTCACGCGTTTGTTTACCAAGCCTCTATCTATACAGTATACGTCACTATCAGATTCCAGTTCAGTAGGCTACAAAAGAAAAGTGCCGCCACAACTTGTCGGTATTGTTCCTACGGCCAAAGAAATTTCAACCGCTCCTTTGTTAAGTCTTTTCCGCAAAGAGCTGAAGAATACTCTTACTACCTACTGTAGCTGGTCAATGTTTCAGTCGGAAAACCAAGAAATGCTTAGCGCCCTTGACAACTGGTCGATTTGGACTACAGACTTAGATCAAAAAGCACAAAAACCCCTTTTTTATCGACGGTGTGTTAGACCCAATCCACAATCAGGCTCGGAGGTACGCACGTCAGGTGCACCAAATTCAACACTAACAATTCACGAAATTTACATCCGATACCAGGCAACTAGCATCTCCATAATATATATATGCACAACTTTGTTAAACATGAAACAAAATATGATAAACCAAAACTATATAATTATCAAAAGCAGGATAATTACTGACCACTGTCTATTGTTCGGAATGACTTGGTATAGTTCAGGATGCAACGTGCAAATCGATTCGTCTCGAGAAACGGTTGGCCTGCGCTAGCTCGATTTGTGGATTTCCTTCGTCCTCGTTCAGCCCGAAACCAGCCTCCACCGGTGTTGTTCGATTACCTTCGGCCGTGACACAACGCGTGTATTGATAATGCCGCAAATAGCTCGGCCCGAATCAAATAGGTGTCCAAAGTCGACGGGTATTCCGGGAATACGAAGTATTTGACAACAACAGTCCGCGTAGTCCACCAACCCGGTTCGTGGCGTCGATTCACAGTCAAGTTAATGAGTTAACTGACGAAGTTCAACAACGGCACTCCAATGCGAATTTCGGTCGGCGCTTCGGTCAACAATGCTGCTAAGTCACAATGTTACTATAATAAGTGTCCACAAGAGTTTATACACGTACAGCCTATAACAGTATCGCGATAAAATAATTAACCACTGATAGGCAGTTGATCCAGACCGTATGAAGGTGTCCTGAAACAATTACTCCGGCTAACAATCATTAGCGTAACAAATCAAACCATCACAGGCCAAGTAATTCCCGAAACGCATGACTGCCTTCTCCCGAGTGTGCCATCATCAATTTTCGCATACACGTCTGCTATTTTCGAAACCCACGAGGTCCGTTAAGCATCGCGCCTTTACCCAAATTTCTAGTGCCAAAACAACCCTTGTCCTCTCCAATTGCTACCGAGACGGCGGCACGCACCTTGGACCGCGTGGGCTCCGACCCTTATTACAGTTATCTATGCCTGCAAGCACCAAGCCATTAACTACACCACACAAGGTGAATAATATTGGGAAGCAATTTATACAGACTGAATGCATAATTTCCATTGGTTATACCAAATAACGGAGTCCTAGCGAAATTTTAAATTAGGTGTGTGCGAGAGGTCCGACGACTTATGAATTTGAAAAGACAACATGCTATCTATCCCATCCTGAAAATTTATTGACGCCTCACGGCGTGGCCCCCACTAAATTTATGTACTAGGACCAGTTCTGGCCCTAAGGGATCCCAGCTGCACCACTGTTTACTCTATTGTGGTGCCCGGACAACCCCGGCTTCCACGACTCCCCGGTGATCTAGGCGATGACCTAAGGGAACCGCTTAGCTTAGCAGGCTGCCGGCGGGTTAACCAGGGTGTTCGGCCTGGCCCCTATATTGGCCCACGTATCTAGTGGTATGAAGGTCCCCCGAGGGAGAGTCAACCCTTAAGCCTGCTCACAGGTAATAAGGCTGACTCGCCTTTCCCTCATGATCCACTTAATCCCCTAAGCGGGGTTCTCTGGTCCTAGCGAGATTCCCCGTTGGTGTGTCCCTATGTACTATTGTCCCGTTTTCTAATCCTAAAGTAATACACGACAGGCCTTACAACTCCGACAGCGACTAAATTTGATCATTTAATTTTACGTTGGGGTACTGAGGCGGAGGCCCCAGTCCCTTGAGTGTCTCGTGTCTCACCTACGATTACTAGTGTTATCTATTGGGATGCGGGTTATGCAAAGCGGCCATTACTGCGGGAGCATTCGCAGCGAAAGCGTTCCAGGCGATTCGAGCAAAACGCGGGTTGCAAAGGGGTGCTTGCTCGGGCCTAGAAAACGGAGAAGCAAGCGAACTTGCGTTAGAGGATTGACTCGACGGGGTGCAGGGAGGTGAGTGACTGGCTCGCTATAACGTAAGTTTCGCTTCGGCTCTAAGTCCGCGTAGAACTATGCTTATACTATTTGTAAAAACGCTACCGAGGTCAGAAAACAATATAAAGCTCCGAACTGCTTCAATAAATGACACACGGTTCAATAGTTTTACTGTTGAGCCCCCTTTCGTATTAATCACACATAAAACACCGCCCAATTGGGGCGTACGGCACTTATTTTACAACATACAAATGATAGCGACAATTTACTCCGGGTACCCTGCAAGATACCCTGAGATATAATTCGCAGCCCTTTCTGAAACGATGCTCTAAACACTTCTGATTAAGCTTTTTCAAACCGCGGTGTCCTAAAAATTTTGACTGGACTAACCCGACGAGATGTCTGAAACGGCTGAGTGTCATGACAATTTTCCAAGGGCGATCTCGTGTGAATTTGATCCAACAACCTTACAGAATTTCGACGGCGACTGGAGCGGCCAGCGAAAGACCCGACTAATTTCAACTCATTCCCAGAGGGCTCCGGGAGTCGGTGCCGATGTAGGTTCTCCCCGTAGTTGCACGGTTAGAGAAACCACATCTCACCAAAGTGTGATACGATTTGGCCCACCGCCGGCTCCAGTCCCCATCTCGTTCCATACTCAGGTGATGAGCCTCCTAGAAATTTTGATCAGACCCTGGCCCGCAGCCATTTGCATCGCTTTTTTCATCAGAGACAAAAGGAAACAGCGAACGAATGGGGATTCGATGCTGCTATTCAATTTCAGACAACCGGGGACAACGCGTGTCCCCCGAGGATGCAAACGGCTACGTCCTTAGTATTTCTCTTCACCACCCTTAAATTTTTTTTGCTAAGACTTAGTCAGAGAAATTTTGGTCCCTATCACGTAGAACAGAACTATTATTACTGAATTTTCCTTAAGCCTAGAAATTTTCTACGATGCCTTCTGAGTAAGTTTAACAATTTTGATCACTCCTCGGACCTGCGAAAGAAGAAAAACGTCTGAGGAGCGAGGAACCAGTCGAGCTGCAAGCAGGTGAAATTTTGAATAATTTTGGGTGCAATTTATGAGTTTCCGCGGGGTCCGACATTTACGGGTGCGCGGAGCATCCTTCCGACGCTCCAACGTCCGCAAAGGACGGCCCTCTATCTGATCGTGAAAATCCTAAACCCAGGGGAGGCTCTCCACCGTGGGGGCACGGCGAGGAACCACCCTGGTACATCAAAAGGGAAACAGAAAGCAAAAAGCCCCAAACTGGATAATAAAAGGTCAAAATGCATGGCGACAACCGCCAAGCTTAAAGCGCAAACTCTCGACTGGCTCCGATCGGGGAATCGGGCTCAGTTCTTTTATACTGTAAACTCTACCCCCCTCCCATTATTTGGTATGTTGCTCTTTATTACCCTATGCCCTGAAAATTTTCAAACTTTTCAAAACTGGCCAAACTCTACATATGTAAACGGCTATCGTGCTCATGCCAACAGTTGCACATATATATCTATATTCAACAACAACAAATATTAAAGCACCAACTTCAAACAAAACAAAGATTTATAACGACGCCCATGTGCAGCAACACAACTAGCTGGCTACTTTACACTGTCTACAAGCGGCGACCGTAAAAGCTGCAGCCCACGGGGCATAATGACCAGCCAAGAGAAAAACAAACTAAACCTCGCGCTGGTCGGCGCGAGGCCTGTAGAAATGGCAGAATATATCAGCGCTTCAGGCGCTCTAAATGTATTGAAATTTTTTTATTATTTTGTTCATATTTCAGGAACGAAAAGGAGCAGGCGGCCGGGGGCGGGATCATATCCATGCCCTGGCTGGTCGCCTGCTTATGAGACCCCTATTTTTGATGCGGCTCCCCTAGGAGGCCTGTTAGAGGCAGTTAAATGTGTACACGATAGGAAAAATTTGAGTCCCAACTAAAGTTATGGGGATCCCGTGGAATTCCGTTGGGGCGGGTGGCCCCGGTTTTCAGTAAAATGGTTAGTATAGGACCCAATTAAGGTACAGGGCTCTAAAAACCGGAAAGTTTTGGTTTGGGATGTGGTGCTTTTGGGCCCTAAACTTTGAGAGTTTAAACGCGGGATTGACGGTCCATAAGTATTTATGGGTTGGGGTGAGGTTGACCTGCACGAGTTATTTTGAAGCCTTACAGGTCCCTGATGATAGTTCAATATCCCCCTTTTTGTTTGAGATCAATGAAAACCCCCAAAATTTCAATTTACTGATACCCCTTTAAAATGAGACTCTTTCCATGTTAAGTAAATTTTATCCCGTACTTTATGCATTCCATTTAGCCCGTACCGCGCAAAATACATATCAGCTTCCGCCGGCGTGTCAGGATAAACTTACGGGTCCCGGACCATTGTAAAACAAGCCCAAATTGCCTTTTTGTTGCCGGGGACTTTGTACGACTCTCCGCCCCATCCTGACACCCGGACGCAAACACCAAGTAAGTACATTATTTTATCAACGAGCAAACACATATATTGCATAGTGATTGTTCACGGATGCGCGCCGGAACCGACCCTGGGGCACCTAATTAACAAAATTTGTCGAGCCGGGTTGTAATAAAACGCGAAATCTCTCCCCCTTGTCCCCGGCCGATCCGACTACGCATCCGTCCCACATTTCAACACAAATCCATTGCACAAACGTTTTATTATATATATAAACAATAATTGTCCGGGGATCGATCGGATACCTTCACCGTAGAATTCTGGTCCAATTTTGGTGCGAAATCACCCCGCGCACCTCGGGCTGGTGGAGCGTGATTGCATATTTACAGTATACAGTACAGTATTTCATTTTATTCGACACAATTATCAATGATATATCAATGAATCGCTGGATCACGCTCCACCGGTATCCGATCGCCCTTTATCCGTTAAATTTTGAGCCCTTTTGGCCTGGTTTCGAATATTTAGAATTTGGTATAAAAACTCGGGCTGTTACAAATAAATTCATGTATTGGTGTTAATGGGACAAATGACACATGATTTTTCCTAAATAGAACGTGGGTGTTAGACGATAAGCGCCAAGACCCATAAACGTAAAATTTCCCAGGCCTGCGCATCGGACAACCCCTTTGCGAGGCTTGCGCGAAGACCCAGTTCCGGTGACAAGGCCCCACAATAGAGTATGTTTACAATGTCACAACCTTCGACGATAGAGCAGCTCATGGAATAGTGCGTGGTTACCAACGGGTGGTGAAACGTTTCCGGAAAGAGTGAAATACCAGTCCCACCCAGAGGTTCCCGTTCCGGAAATGGGCTGCCCTTTTTTGATCTGCCTTACCTTATACTAGGTCTTACTATGCGTAGTAATTTCATCTCCTCGGCAGGATCCAGAAAAAGCAGGAGTAACCTCCTGCTCGGTCACTATATTTTTAAATATATGTATGGGTATATACGCGTACGTATGGGAGTGGATAATATATATGTATGCCTATGAGTGCGTATGCGAAGCTATTTTGTGCATCCTAGAACAATGAGAATTCTAAAAACTATATAAGCATCATAAACATTGGTAGAATAATAACAATTAAACTATAATAAGGTAATAGTACTAAAATTATTATAAGATAATAATAACTAAACTATAATAAGATAATAATAATTAAATTATCATACGGGTATTTAATTAGCAACGGCATCTAAGAACTTACAACGTAAGAACAACAAGAAATCGTAAGAATAAGAAAAGAAGGAAAATAAACAACACATTATGTAATAATAGATTACATAAAATTACACGGCTCGTACGTCGGTCGCCATCACACTACTTTACATAGGTACTAATCATGCGCAGATTCTAAACGGAATTTTATTTAGTGAAAATTTTGAAATTATTTATTTATTATTAGATTGTAATATATGTTTTCAAGTGAATTTTCGGAACTTTTGAGGTTGGAAAAAGGGTTATTAAAGAGTAAGTCGTAGGGATTTGGTAGATTTCCGAGTGGGGAAGAAGTAAATGAAGCCCCTTTTAGATAGTTTACGAATTTGGGATATGGTATAGCATAAATAACGGTGAAATTTAGGGTTTTAGAACAAATTAAAAAGAGATAATTTTTCGAATATCGGGATGTGGAAAGATAGTAGGATCAGGGTTTTCCACCCAGGGAAATTGTGAAACATACTCCGATTGTATAATAAAATTTAGCCAGACTTGAGAGATTGTAGAAATTAGTAATAAATTTGACATTTTGGGTAAAAACATTGATTTTAAATAGAATGTACTATAAAGTAAATTTGGAAAATAAATTGGGATAACCGATACTATATATATAAGAGATTTTGAGGAATTATTCCTTTGCAGGAAATGATGTATACTTCACCCCTCCGGTAGATCGACTGCCAACATGTGAGATTATGTAAATCGAGGACCAATAGGTTATTTAATTAGAAATACGGAAATTAGTGAAATAGTGCATTCTAAGTCATATTTGAGAAGTAATATATCAAAAATGAGGGAGAAATGAATTATTTAATGCGGAATTTGGATGAATAGCTCCCCCGCAAATTGATATGGTATTCCACGCTTTGGGAGAAAAAGTGTCCCTGAGGAAGGATGTATATATTGTAGACAAAATTGTTATTTAGATAGTAATTTTAGAATAGGGGTATTTTGGTTCTATATTAAGGTTAAGGGATAATATACCCAAAATGTGGAGAAATAGAGGTCTACATACAAAAGATGGGTGAAAATCTCCGTGTGGGATAGAATAGGACTCACCGCTATGGGAGAATGAATATCCACAGAGTAAGTAATTTATTATGATTTGGGTAATAAAATCAAAACCAGTGGAATATATTCTCTTAGAGAGGAAAAATACAAGATTGGACCTGTCCAAAAGTTGACAGTGTGTACAAATCGTTCATGAAAAACACCGTCCCTGCATTTGTTTCCCCAATCTCATAAATTTAGTTTGTTATTGCCATAGTCAATCACATAGCTAATTATGTCTTACATATGCTTTCCATCGCACATATATTTGCTGGTGGTTTAGTAGGCTAACAAGGGGTCTCGGGGCTAAAATCCCATTTTTCTAATATTTTCTAATTTTTCATTAAATAACTTATATGGTGCCCCAATTTTTCTAAAATTATAAAATTTTATTTGTTTTCCTACCTAATTTGCACAATGATTTGTTTTTCCTATTAGCTATGTCTAAGTTTGGCTTAATTTTCTTTTAGTTTCAGTCTTGTTCGAGATTTTTTACCGTTGGGTTGTTTTTCCAGGGAAGGACTCAAGAACAGAATTTTAATTGTTTTGCTTGTTTTATGTTAAGAGTTACTTAGCTAATATCGTCATGTCAGCTTTCGGGTTCTATTGATTTTAATGGTTTTAGTCATCCACGTGAGAGTTACTGAGGAGTACAGAGAGGTTGATAACGCCATCTAACTGGCGTTTTGGACATCTTTTATTACAGTCCTACTGGAAAGGTGCTTATACTCGGCTCTTAGCCCAGTGGACGAGCGAGTCTAAGATCAGGAAACCCATATACTCGGTTTTCCTTTTTAGTAGCTTTGTACGTAGCTGCCTTTATTTTTAGGGTGTAAAGAATACGCGGAGCAGTGGCTTGAATTTGATGGTGTAGAGTGAAAAAAGGTGTGAATGTATAGGATGGCTGCGATTGACGATACAAATAAGTATATACCTTTAACCAGCTATTATTTACTTAATAATATTATTTTTCCCAAGAAAAACTGTGAACAGTGGCAATAAGGGTTACTAGGAGTGATAGGTTAATAGTATCACACTGGACTTAGTAATATCTTAATAATAGTAATAGTATTAGTAATATCTCAACATTCGTTTTCTGTGTTGAGTGAGTGGTGGCCAGGGCGAGAGTGCAGGTGGGTCTCGAATAAATTAGTAGTGCTAACACATCGGTGGCTACCGTCCGGCGTCATCGTCGTGGGGCGTACTGTTCTTGAGTAGACCGGTTGAGTAAGGGGTGAGGATTCGAACAACCACCTCGAGAAATCCCTAACCTAAAACCATCCTGAGACCAGGCAGTCAAGGCCAGGAGTGAACGAACTTCAACTGCATAGCAGTCGAAAACGGTACTATACAGTTTTAATAACGTGGTTGGCTACCGTCCGGCGTCGGCCTGTGTAACATAACTGGCACTACTAGTGTAATCCTAAGGCTTAGGTTGAGGTACTCAGATAATCGCACACTGGCTACCGTACGGCGTCATTGTGTCAACCCACAAGGGCTTTAATAAAGTAAAAATTACCTAAGTTCTAATCACTTTCGCTCAAGCATAACCGTCAAGCAATAGTTGTGATAACTTAGGGTTAAGGACTAGGCCAATACCCTGTTAGCTTTAAATAAATTTAAAGCCTAAAATACTGGATTGGGGCCGTCATGCACAGAAATCAGTGGCCGAAGTACATATTGAAAGTGAAACGTCAGACGGTGCAAATACAGTGTCAGACTGTGCTACAGTAGAAGTCAGACTGTGCAGTTGAGTCCGGTGGAGTACGAGTCTGAGCTGAAAACAATATGGTACCGCCGATTTGATTGCGTGAGCTCGATCAGTCGTTATTGAAAAACTAGTGCGAAGCTTGTACGAGCAAAAGTACGGTACCATAGAATAGTGTAGAGGCTTTTTGAACGGGTGCTGAGAAGAGTACGTTATTCTACTACGGTTACCCAAGTAGCGCCGCAAGTGATCTACGTGCTTAATAACAATATTCTAATATTTTATTGTGCGTTGCAATAAACCTTCTATAGCCGTGTTTGTTGCCACACTATCTGGAACTCGAACACGTAGAGCCGAGCAAGATCACGCTGCAACGCAAAATATAACACACTAGTACCGCTCACGAAAAGAAACACGCGCGCCATACCCAGCGTCCTACCGGCATTCTACTGGCCACGTCTCGAACCGCACAATCTCTCGGTGACGAATGCCGTCCCCTTTTTAATTCCGATATCCGACATAAGGAAACTGCATGTCAGGGGTTTTCTAGGCTAGGTGGGTTCCAAACCTTTAAAATTTGGGTTTTCACTGTTTTACTTATTTAATGGTCCCTAAAATGTTCATTCTCAGTTTTAGTTCTTAAAATTTTATTTTCCTTAAAATCATATCTTAAGCTAACCTAATTTGCATAATTTTGCTTTAGTTCTTAAGCTTAGCTAACATTTAAGTTCTAGTTTTAATTTTTTTCACTCTTGCTTTTGAGCGTCAACAGAGCGGTTGTATGACTTCCGGATTGAGATGAATACATATTTAGTTTAATTTAATTTTTAATGTTGGTTTTTTGTTGAAGGTTACTTAGTTAGTGCCTGGTAGCGCTAGCCTATGTTGAATATCCGGAATCGGGACGCGCTTATAAGAATATTGTTTTATTGTTAGCGAACATTGAAGAACGGCACAGGCTTTCTGTGCTTCTAATTTTATAAAATTTTATTGTTTATTTGAAGTTCCCACAAAGAATTACGGCCTGGATAGAGCTTGATTGAGAGATTGCGAGGCTTGGCGGACTGAATATCTGAACAAAGAAGACCTATACTCGAATTCCTCAACAGTTTTGGTTATAAAGGAAGACATATAGTCGGCCTCCACCATCATTCTATGCTAAAGGAAACGCCTATACTCAGGTTTTTGTTACGTATTATCACAGCTTGCACGAAGTAGAGCATAATACTGGACATTAATTAGTGAAGTGGCGTGCTAGAACTCACAGAAGGCGCTTTAGGTAGAATACTTCACACATAGGTATATAACTTAGAACCTTATTTATTAGCTATCTTAATTATATTAGTTCCCAATTAAAACCGTAAGTTCTTTCTATAAAGATGTATTAAGAGTGGCACCGTACCAATAATATTTACAAATTTTGGCCTCGAGTGTCGAGTGAGCGGTAACCAGGGCGAGAGTAGAGGTGGGTCGCGAATAAATTAGTAGTGTTATTTGTGAGTTGGCATCTCATCCGGGGTCGGCGAAACAAGTAATACTAGTCTTGAGAAGACCGGGCGAGTAAGGGGAGTGGATTCGGACGATAAAAATCTCGAGTTTCTCTTACCCAAATACCAGTATAGTCAGCTATCCGGGGGCATACATTGAGTAAACTTAAACTATTCGGTAGTGGACCGCTACTGTTTAGTTCATCATATGTAGCCTACCAGCTCATCCGGGGGTGACTACAAACATAATATAACCGGCACTTATTAGCGTAATTCTAAGTCTCAGGTTAAGGTAATCAATTAACCCTACATTCGTCCATTGGTCCGGTGGTCGGGTGTATGAACTCACAAGAGCTCTAGTAACGTAATAGCTAATTTAAAAGTAACCGGTTGTCACTCAAAGCGCAACCATCAAAATAAGGATCGCATTAGTGTAATTCTAGGAACCTAGGAGAGGTAATCAGATAAACGTGCATCGTCAGCCATCCTGAGGCGGTCGCACCAACCTCAGAAGAGGTGTAAAAATAGCACTTAACCTATCGATAACGCTAGTAGCCTTAAATACGTGCCTAGGTCGCTTAGTGTCCGAATAGTGTGCAAGAATCTAATAGGTGTGTACGAACCGGTATCAAAATTCAGTGATCAGGGAACATTGGTGTGAGGATTGTGAGAGCTAAATGCTAAGAGCAAGGACTCTGATTACTCGATACTCAAATATCGTGTCGCAACAACGGGTGATATTAGCTCAATATTGTGCCGTAATATTTTGTCTGGTTCTGTAATAAACCTTGTTAACTACGCGTTTAGTGTTCGAGTATCTGAACCAGAGTGATCGAGCCGAGCAAGGTACACGCCGCAACGCAAAAGGTAAGGCATAAATACTGATCACGCAAAGAAGGGATCGCGCCCCACCGGCATTCTGCTGGCCACACCTCGGACCGCACAATCCTTTGGTGACGAATCCCGTCCCCTTTTAATATCGATAGCCGACATAAGGAAAAATTCCCATCCAATCCCTATCCCCAAGAAAAGAAAACAATATAACACTGCATATTCTTTTCACGACATATAATTATTCGTATATATTCCCACCACGTATTGCCATCTTATAACAACATACGTAATAAAGTGAAATGGTGGTAAAATGAGAAAAAATGTTATCAAGTGTGTCTTCTCATTTAAGTAGATAATGCACGCCACATTTGAATCGAGTTTGAGTTGTAGGCAGCGTTTTCGCGCTCTATTTAGTGATGTTTTATTTTGATGTGTATTCCTTGCACTTGCTTTTATTACGTTAGATATGCTGAAAAATATATCATTTTTGCAAATGTTCTGAAATTTACGTCCAAAGCGTCGGTAAAACATGAAGATTGTGTCTAAATTGAATAGGTAAAATAACCAAATGCTTTGAATTTTTGGAATTCTGTGCTGTACAATGCCGTTTTTGTTTTTGTCGCATATCGGCGCAATCCCAGTTGGGGGGGGGAGTAATTCAACCAACCATGGAATTTTTCTGAAATGACATCTTTTATACTAAATCCGCCCTCCTGAGTCGATTGGTGCCATTGGCAGACCTCTCCGACTTGTCGTTCTTCACATATCAGGGACGGCAGACAATTGTCGGCCCTAGCTCCGCCTTGCAGTTCATTTTCACAGTTTTTTCCGTTTACGACTAAGCCGTCTTAGACTAAACCTTAAGCCTCCTCGCCTGCGTTTGCCGGTACAGTACTTTACTAAACCCTAAGCCTAAGCCTAAGCCTAAGACTGAGCCTAAGCCTAAGTCGGGGGGCTGCCGCCCCCCGAACCCCCCGCACTAAGCTGTTACTCCCACAAAGCAAATTTCTCAAATTTCATTTTTTATAAATTCACGTATTTGCCCATAATTTCTTACAATATCAAAATTTTGCAACGAAATTGCCTCCATTCAACTCCTCTCGTCATTCCGCGTCTAACGGTATATAATATGTCCATGTTATTACGAAAAAATTTTTTTCATTTTTTTCCATAATTACGGAATTACCCTGCATCACTTACCCACATTGCCCCAACTTCCCCATCACTAAACTTTATAACGATTTTTTGTTATCATATGAAAGCCTATTAAATTCCACATTGTATGGTGAAGACCTCATCCAAATCCATCACTCCTTTCAAAAGTTATAGTCAATTTTCTAAAAATCGTCACTTTTTAAAATGTTCATTTTTTGAAAAACCCCTTTTTAGGGGTACCCTGGGGACTTACCCTTTGACCCTAGAGCCTCAAAACCATTCTAAATCGAAAGAGCGGACGTTTTTTACCCATGGGGGGATTAAGGGGGTAGAATTTTTGAGCGAAGCGAAGGCGGCTTAAGTTTGAAAAAAAGCCTCCAAAAGCCAAAAAGCAACCCATCCTAAATCATAGAATAATGAGTTCAACATCAAGGTTTATGTTTCCAAAAGGGGCGAACCTGATCACGAAGTGATCTCTTTTGGGGGTGAGAGATGATTGGGGGTACAGAGACTATGGGGGCATAGTTTCCAAAAGATGGGTGCTATAGCAAGCGTAAAATAATTTTCCCCCCCAACTGGGATTGGGCCCGCATATCTGTGGATTTATCAACGTATATAAATGCTGCATGTTTTGTTAAAAACGGACATGTGCGCCGTGTCAGGGTTGGCACAAATTTATAACGTTCCTACCGTCTTTGTGCCAGTGTCGCGACTCTGCCTGGTGAGGGCATGAATGTCTGGGGTGGTACATAAAATATATTCGTATATATATCTGTATAACTAGCTTATAAATTTTTAACGTAATTTTTTAAACCTAAGAGGACTTTAGAGATGCTAGCCCCAGCTTCGACACACCTATGAATTTATATTATATATAATATAAATTAATCTCGTTTTGAACACATTTATTTACACAAAAACTAATAAATTTTTATTCAAAACTACTTTTATTTCTCAAACTAAATTTTAATCCACCTTGTTAATACTAAATTCATCTTCATTTTCCTATAATTTACTTTTCCTTCAAAATTTTCTAAAATGTCAAATTTTCCCAAATATAAATCTTTTCAAAATGCTACCATCTTTCTCAAACTTTCTCTTTCAAGCTTTTTCTTTAAATTGCTTTTTACTCTTAAAAATATACAATCCTACCTAATTTATTTCCCTTTTTGCACTACCTATTTTCTTCAGACTTCCTAAGTTTTACCACATAAATTATTCTAATATATACAACCCTACCTAATTTATTACCCTTTTTGGACTACCTATTTTCTTCAGACTTCCTAAGTTTTACCACATATATTTTATTCTAATATATACAACCCTACCTAATTTATTACCCTTTTTGGACTACCTATTTTCTTCAGACTTCCTAAGTTTTACCACATATATTTTATTCTAATATATACAACCCTACCTAATTTATTACCCTTTTTGGACTACCTATTTTCTTCAGACTTCCTAAATTTTACCACATATATTTTATTCTAATATAAAGTCGTGTTTTGATGTGAGATTAAAACTAGTGTATTTTTATTTGTTTCAAATAGGTATATCATATCGTCTTTTGAAAAAGAGTATATAAGCGTTTCTACGCCGGTTCGGAGTGCCTCAATATTGGGTATTATATATAAAAGTTAAGTGGCGTCTTATGGTTTTGCAGTTCTTTAGTTGAGATACATAGTGCTCGGGCTCTCCATTCGCGGAAAATTTTCCCAGGGGCATGAACCAGTGGGGCCCCTGGTTCCGAACCGGGCGAGCCCGATTTTGCCAGGGGGCATTGTGCCAAGAAAAAACGGTTAAAAATCGCGTCAGAAACACTGCCAAAACGTTTATCATGGAGAGAATAAGCGATTTTGAAGCAAATTTTGATAAAATTTGAGAAATTTTTGGCTACAGGACGGAACTTTAGTACAAATTTTGGCCAATTTTTTATGAACTGCGGGGCACCGAAAAATGCAAGGGGCTCCCCAACCCCGCGATTTGGAGAGCCCAGGTGCTATACTGCACTTTAGTTATTTTTTAATAATATTTTTAGTTTTAATAATATGAGTTACTTCTTATTAGTTTCACTTAGCAATACTTAGTTCTTTTTACTTTATTAACCTAACCTTCATAAAATTCTAAATTTCAAAATTCTTAAAATTTCATAATTTTGTTAATATAAATTTACAAAATTCCCATCTACATTCAAATTTCCTTACTCAAAATTGAATTCTTTTTCATTTCTCAATAAAATTGCTTTTTTTCTTAAATTTTAACAAAATCATATCTACTCCCTGCCCTATTTTCAGATCTCCTCTTCAAAATTTAATTTTTCCTTAGTTTCCTGCTCTGAAAACTTTTTGTAAACTTATCCTAAGTAATAATAATAATACCAATAATAATACCGTATTGGTTAGTAGTAATTATATAATCTTTAACCATATTAACCCGTAAATACTTAGTATATAACATTATTATCTTGTTATTTGCTCATAACTTGTTATTGAAATCTGTAAATGGATTTATTATTTGAATTTATGATAAATATATTATTGATATTTTAAATTTATTCGCGAAAGGTTTCGCGCACATGGTTCATTCTGATTGTATTGGTCTAGGCATTCAGTTGGCAATTGACATTCGTTAACTTAGTTGTTTTTTATACGATATCGTTTACTGTAGTTTTCGTATTTCTGGGGCCTAGCTGCGCATTGAAATAACCCGCAACAATTAGAAAATCAGATCTAGAATGTTCGACAGCGTTTCATTAAAATCATTATAAAATTGATCTTTATCCGCGTCAGACGAAAAGTCAGGGGCATATACACCAACAATACTATAGCTCAAATGTTCAGCAATAATACGAACTCGAATTAGATGGGGGCTAATAGCGACAACAGAAACGACGAACGACGTGTTTCGCTAGACTGCTCTCGACTATTTTACCAACACCGTTATTTGCATTACGTCATTTGGTCTGGACCACATCCATACGGCAAGTTTACGTTAACGCGTTCTTCATCAGTACAAACGTTACATTTTCAATGTTTTATTGAATTCGCTTCATGATATGCATAGTGACACCAGAGGCCACATTTGTACAACCGATTGAAGCACTGTGAGCAGAACGGTAGCAAATAGTACAGGGGTGTAAAACGTTACTGTGGGAAAATTGTTTACGACGTGGGTCCGAAATAAAACAAGATAAAACAGTCTTTACACCGCTGTCGGGAAAACTTTAGATGAACAAGCAATACGAATGTTATGTCTTGAAACTGTTTTTGCAAAAATGTCACAAGCAGCGGGTAAATTCTAGAGGTATACGTATTTTATCTCGCCGATGAAAATTAAAACGGGAGCTGGACCGTGTGCAGGTTCAAGTGAGAAGAAGACGCTCAATGAGGCTGGCCTTGTCCCGCTTCGAGACCGGAAGGCTATCAGCCACCACTGCATACGAAAAAGCTAAAAGACTGCCACTGTCGAACCCCTTGCGTACCGCAGCAGAAAGCTCTATAAATGAAAGGCTGAAATCAGTACGATCGTGGCGTGAAACGGGCAAAGCAATCGCAACCGATACAGGTCTAGAATCACTGCCAAGAGAAGAACTCGTGCTGCCAAACATATGCCCATGGAGAAGACCGAGTAACCTTGAAACAAATTGTCAACTAGCGATTGAGGCGCGCAAAACAGACACTCCTGAAACCAGAAAGCAAGCTGCAGAAGCGACGCTGAGTATCTTAGATCCGCCTACCATTACAATGTTTACCGATGGATCAGCAATTGAATCATCCGAAAATGGAGGCGCCGGTATCTACATCAAAATGGAGGACCGTGAGATTAGGCTTAGCTTTCCGGCAGGCCGGTTTACGTCCAGCTACAACGCCGAGCAAACTGCAATGACAAAGGGACTGTACGAACTGAGAAGCCTGCCACTGCAAACCACGGATGTCATATGGATCTTGACCGACTCGCAATTTCTAGTCATGAACCTCAATGGAGGAATCATCTCAATAAAAACCAAGAGTTTCGAGAATCTCTGGACTTCAATGTCAGAAGTGTGCAATAGGGTCAAGAAAGTTATTGTCCAATGGATCCCTGGCCATGCTGGCATAGAAGGCAACGAAGAAGCCGACAAACTTGCTGGAGAAGGGAACAGAATGGATCAATCAGATGCCCCAATCGACTTCGAGACGGCTAAAACTACCATCAAACGCATACACCGAAACAAGTTGGCAGCCGAACTGATGAGAGCCGGCATCCGACCTCCACCCAACAGAGATAAAGAAGTCAACCTGTCAAGACGGGAACGGAGAATTTTGGCACAGCTCAGATGTGGTGAAAAGTCGCCAATCCTCAATTGGTACCTACATCACATTCGGAAAGCACCAAACCCAAGATGCTCAGTCTGCAACCACGAGATGGATGACCTAAACCATGCACTGTGGGACTGTCCCATTGGCGACAGTGTTCGACACCTAGATCTACCCGTGAAGTCTGAAACAGTGCTGTTTGATAAGCCAGCCAATGTTATCCGCTTTCTCCGCGCATGCGCTAGACTCAAATCTGGCGTGGCCTATGGTCAATACTCAATAGATCGCGGCTTTGAGAAGAAGAAGAAGAAATTAAAACGGAAGGAGATCAATGTATAAAATAACGTACAGATCAAAAATACGCGTATTAAAGTAGAATTATGCTGTGAGAAACAACGAACGTGTTTCAGTCACTGGTTATCGAAGTCATTGACGTAGCAGACGTTTAGTAGAAACATGGGCACCACCCACGTGAAGGAATCTGCTCGCCCCCGAAGGGTCTTTTGAAAAACATCTTAATTTTGGTTTTTGAAACATTACTTATGTAACCGGATAGCAGATTTGCGCAATATTGTTATACCATATATTGTTATATCGATGCTTCATGTAGTACGAGTAGTGTCGTGCTTTAGTTCTGAACTTTTCCAAACAATTATACGAGCCTGTAACAGGGGGCCCGGATGGCGGGAACCCATTTTTTCAAATCCACCAAGCTCGTGAGATTTTGCCCATTTCCGTCCCTTCAATCGGCAGAAACCCCCATTAAATTTGGCATCCATATGAATTTATTTTTTCTGTATATATGTAAAATGTTTTTTAAACACTATTACCACTATTTGTAATGGTAAATCGTTGATCTATTTTTTGAAATCGTGCAAACCAGCAATAGCATTTTTAAACAAAATCTATTCCGTCTCCCCACTTTGAAATATCTCCCGGCAATGAACATGGAGCTTTGAGAAGTTCCCCCACTATTCGGAAGGCTGTGGACAGGCCAACTGTATAATGTTGAATTTGAAGTAATGAACGTTTTGTAATTTTTATCGCTTTTCCCCAATGTTAAGCTCATAGTTATCTGAGGAACGCTTTGCAATAAATTTTCAGAACGTACGTAGTGGAGATTGTTGCAGGGGCGAAAGCTTTTAAATTCCGTCTGTGTGTGCTTGTGATCGGCCATAACTCCAGAACGACTTAACCAATTTGTATGATCTTGGGATCATTCGAACGGCTCTAAAATGATTTATCGTGTACATCCCGAGCCTTTTTTATGATTTGGGGCCTGGTTCCAGGGTCAGGGGTCAAAATGTTTTTTATCCCATTTTAGTAACCTTCACGGAAGCAAGGTTATTTTCATCTAGACTTTCGAGCTTTTTTCTATTGTTGGTTTCATTTCATAGTAAAATGATAAATGCCGATGCATCTTTTTTGTTTTCCGATTAAGGCTACGGTTCTGGAATTAGGGTTTTGAGTTATGACACCCTCGTGGTTCATCGACCCAAAATTCAAAAATTTATTCTGACGTCCTGGGCAGCTGAAAAGTGTTACTTCGGGGTTTTCAGGCATGCGAAACTCATTATCGGTGTTTGTTTTGCTGTACGACCCATGGTTCCATGGGTACGAGGTTATGGCGCCTCCACGTTTCAGGGTCAGAGGGCAAACTGAAGGTTTTTATCTTATTTTAGTACCCTTCACGGAAGCAAGGTTATTTTTATCTTAACTCTCGAATTTTATTTCTGGTTGGTATTATTTCATAGTAAAATGATGATAAATGCCTATGCTCATGAGGTATGGCACCCTCGTGGTTCCTCGACCCAAAAGTCAAAAATTTGTTCTTGTGCATGGTGGCTGAAAAGTTTTACTTGGGAGTATCCTGGCGTAGGAAACTCATTGCCGGTGTTGCTATTGCTCTGCGACCCATTGTTCCATGGGTATAAACAAGGGTATGGCTCTCCCATGGTTGTCGACCCAAAATTCCTAATTTTAATTGTGACGTCCTGGGAGGCTGGTAGCTTGCACTTGGGGATTTTCGGGCATGGGAAACTTATTGCCGGTGTTAGTTTTGTTCTAACTTGTGCGGTATTGTATGATATCTACATATATATAGCATATCGACGTATGCTAGCGAGAGCTGATTGTCTGTGCACGCAATAGGCGTAAGTGTACCTATGCTTCACTACTTTCTGTAATCTCAATAGAGTTACTTGTTTTAATTGCCGACAAAGCTGCAAGGATATATTGGCTGATAATGTCGCAGATCCCGAAAAAGATTTAGACCCGCATGGCCAGGCGAATTTACCAATAGATGATTTTGTCCACTGCTGGTATCACTGCAAAGACTATATATATATGTTTATATCTTACCATATATATTATTGGTTTTAAATAGTTAAAGATTGTTTGTAGGATTATAGATGCTGCTATGGCAAAAGCCACTCTTATTATACCTGAAAGCGTACATGTTATACCGCCAGTCTAGCTGTGTTATTCATGCACAATTTTAGAAACATAATTTGTTATATTCGTACCATATTATACACAACTACAAACACATTTCATTGTAATTAGTAATGGTTATGCGCGAAGAGAATATTGAAAGTGTGGATGATGTTTCGAACGATAAGTCCACTCTCGCTGAAGGTTTAGACAAAAAAATACCGGGAGACATCGGTAGGTTCATTAGTATATATACGTAGTCACCGTTTTATTTTGATATTTTGTATCTGTATAGTTTAAACTGATAATTGAATTCTGACTGTAGTCAGTGAAACGAGCAAAGCCAAGAATTCTTGCTAGCCTCGACAGGGTTGAAATTTGACAATGTTCATTAGTAGGTTTTATGCTGACACGCATAATTTAACTTTGGCCGGGTAGATTGATTCGCGCGAAAGTTCTCTTGAACGCTTGAAATCTCTATTTGTGCCCTTTAGACACGAAGCCCGATTCGAACACATTCCCTCCTTGTGTCCAAAGCCAAGCAAAGGCCTTGTCCCGAAAGGGACCAAAAAATCACGTTGCTTATTGTAACTCGACCACTCATATAGATATCTGAATAAAGCTGGGCTCTTTTTGTACTGCAAACGACCCTTTAAAAGAAGGTGTATAATTATTGTTCTTTCGAGATGATATTAAGAGATGGGATAATACGAGGGGTTCTCTTACGATGTAGGATTTGCGTCAAAACAGGTTCTAAAGTGGGCCAACGGAACCCAAAATGAACGAAACTGGTAAAATCTCTGCACCCTGTCGAGCTATATAGGTATTTATATATCAATTTGTAGAGCAGTTCATTCTCTATGTATCTGCATATGTAGTATGTATGCTACTATTATTATTATTTACGCAACAGTGTTGGGTCAAAATGAGTCAAAAATACACGAAATTGGCAATATCTCTGCAACTGCTGGAGCTATATGGGTGTTTTTGGTTTCATTTTGCAGAGTATTTTATCCTCAATGTAATTAAAATAGCAATAATCGCGTATATCTTCTCAAGTATTCACTCAATAGCTGTGTACTCTTCTCTAAATTATATATTCAAAGCTCGAAATTCAGCGTCTTGGTAAAAAGATATGCTACAAGTTTAGACTACTATGAGGTGTGTCTATACACGATTGCGCAGCAAGCGATATAATTGCGCACGTTGCATCATCAATTTAGGCATATCTTTTCACTTTATACGGTTTGTATTTTGCAGCGATAACTGTTAGCATTATCTACGTATGTTTCACAAAATTGGATGCATTGCCAAAACTATTGTTCAAAAATCCTATTTAATCTCATGTTAAATCGCTTTTATTTATAGTGCAAGACTGTTGTCACAAATGTTGTAGCCATAAAACATTATGAAAATGTAGTCCTTAAATGCTAAAAATTATCAAAACTTTCAGACGAACTGAAATCAAAATCGGAAGACACTATTGCCAGCATTGACATTATGGAATCTGCCGCTGTTACCGTGCCCCCTTCGCACTCGAAATGCAATGACGTGCCGTCTTCTGCGAAAAATCCACCTTCTACATTGCTTCCGCTTACAGAGGAAACTCCCACAGCCATTGTGACAGGACAGTCGATAGTTCGGTCAATCAAATCTGAAATTGATGCCCATATCTCTGGAGCCAAATTACAGTTGTTAGAAGTGTCATCTGGAAAACCTGGCAGTATTAGTTCCGCTTCAAACCAGCATGATGACCTGGCAAGCCAGTTGAGCGGTGATAATTCAGCACCATCCAGTAATGCTATTTGCTGCCCTATTTGCACTGACAAATTTATGTGCCCGAAAGTTCTTGCGTGCTTTCATAGTTTCTGTAAGCCGTGTCTTGAAAAGTTAGTTGACTCACCTGGACGTATTGTCTGCCCGGTTTGCGGCGCGGAAACTCAACTTTGTCCTGAACTGGGCGTTGAAAGTTTGCTCTCAGATTATGCGATCGCTAATATTCAGGTAAATAATTTATTAAAAGAATAAAGTTATAGTCTGCAAATGTGTGAGTTGAGTTTTACGATGAGTCCTTATTAATTTTCAGTAAAGATTTTTAATGCATTATTTATATATACAAGGCTTTATCCAAGGATTAGCTGAACGAACAAACCATCTTTGTTATCCTTTTATGGGCAGCGGCGACCTTGTTAACACCATTTTGTCAGTACTAATCCAAAGCTATAATATTTTTTATTTCTTGTGATGAACGGTGTGCTTATTGGG
Source organism: Trileptium ribeirensis (assembly GCA_030248225.1). Classification (NCBI taxonomy): domain Eukaryota; kingdom Metazoa; phylum Nematoda; class Enoplea; order Enoplida; family Thoracostomopsidae; genus Trileptium; species Trileptium ribeirensis. Next base: position 44,454 of record JASANE010007305.1, on the reverse strand, counting down.
TTATTATTCCTTGTAACTACTTTAGTGTTATTGCTTTAAGCTTTCATTGGGTATGTCGTTACCGTTTTTCGGGACGTTTCAGCGAGCTATAAACGTCACATTTTCGTAACAAAAATATATGGTAGGACTTAAATAAGTATAGTTTTTTCGAACGCATAGTATAGATCCAACAAGCAAGCGCTAGAACCTGCAATGAGGAAGACCCTTTAATTCAATTTTTCTTGATTATTATAATTTATAGGTCAGGATGTTTGCGTAAAACCTTGGTTTCTTATAAAAACGCGCAATACAATTCTTCAAAAACAACATTTTCCAATTTACCTTTAGTGAAGAGAAAATAAAAATACTAGTCGGTAGTGGAACTACATTCTGGCCTGTCCACAGTGGGGGGTGGGGGGGGGACCCCACTTTCCAAATCCCCCCATGTTCGTGAGATTTTCCTCCATGTCCGTCCCCCCACTCGGCCGAAACCCCCCATGTTCAACTAATTCCAAAAATTCTTTATGTCTGAACATTTATGTTCTTTGTTTGCAAATTGTTTTTTAAACATTAATTACCACTATTTATAATGCTAAAATATTTTTTTTAGCTTGAAAGTACGTTCACATTAGTAAAAATGCATGAAACTATGGAAATATTTTGTATTTTTAAGCAAAATTTATCCCCCCCCACTTTGAAATTTCCCCCGAGAATGAACATGGGGGCCCCCGAAGTTCCCCCCCGCTTTTCGGAGGGCTGTGGACAGGCCACACATTTGTGAGCGGAGCTTGGGCTGTGGCATTACGAATGTACTCAATTTTATGTTCTTGTAACTACATTGCGTAGGGCTTTATCATTGGTAAAAATATTATATTTGAATTCTTCGACCCAAAAACCCTATAATGGTTTGATCGAAACGACTCTATTTCAATAAATAACACAAATATTGCAAAATTCTCTATTTTAGCTGCATAAAATTAACTAATTAGCTAATTACTAATTAACCACTCAAAATTTTTTAATCCCAAATATCAGGTGCACACTCTAGTTATTGATCAATATGTCAGTTTTTCAACCCCAGAGCAAAAAATGTCTTCCACTATTCACCCTTGCGTATATTGCGTCAAAATGAATGTGCTTATAACGCATGGAGCGTAGAATAAACACTTTCGCTCTGTAGAAGAAACACATTCGCAAATGTTTCCAGTCGCCTCCCTTTACTACACATACGTTTGTTGTATATTGTTCAGTAGAAAACTTGACATTATTGGTTTATATGGTCCTAAGATAAAATAATAGAAAATATTATTATAATTTTCTGATCAGTAGTCAGAGACACTGTTTTGGCTAGCGTTTAGATGATAATGATGATAACTGTCTAACCACAATGCTATAAATGAGATCAACTGTTATACTGCTCGCACATTTTCAATGAATACAGTTCTGACACAAAGTTCTGAACGTGTAAAGTAATTGCTGCAAGCATCGATCTGGCCTTGTTTTATTAGCAAACTCCTGTAGGCTAAGATGAAAAATTCCTACTGAATTTATGTGCCCTACTTACGTTTCACATGGCAAATTGCTGAGTTAATATTTTCTTTTGCTTGGTTGTATTGGAACTTCGTCATTGCGTACATATTACATTTTTTTGGATCAAAGATGAAGCAAACATATGGAAAATGTCTTACAAAATATTTTAAACCGGAATTCCGGTTACTCCCGGATATATCAGGGAGTAACTGGAATTCCGGTTCCAGTGAACATCCGTTTGCGGTTCCGGCAAAGGGAAAAAAACCATACCGGAACCGGAATTCCGGTTAAAATTTTTGTTTGAAATTTTCCACATTTTTGTTTAATCTCTGATCCAAATATATGTAATATATATTATACAACGATCAAGTTGCAATACAACCAAAGAAAAGAGAAGATTAACTCAGCAATTTGCAGTGCGAAACGTAAGTTGGGCACATAATTTCAGTAGGAATTTTTAATCTTAACCTGCAGGAGTTTGTTAACAAAACAAAGCTAGGTCGATGCTTGTAGCAGCTATTTTACACAGTCTGCGGGGTGTGGTCGAATTAAAGAGTGTGGGTTTCGCAGAAATACTTAGTGTAAGCTTGGATAACATAAATTGCGTCAAGCACCAGCCAGTGCGCTTGTAAACTTTTTAAATCATTGTAAATTGAAGAAAAATAACGTTATCTGCAACGCAGCCAGAAACTGCTTTCTTGGCAATGAACTGTATTTATTGAAACTGTGCAAGCAGCATCAGTTTGTCTCATTTATAGCATTCTGATTAGAAAGTTATCGTCATTATCATCTAACTGACGGCCACTGTTTGTCCACTTCTGGCCTAAACAGTGTCTCTTACCAGAAAATTACTTTCTATCTATTAATTTCTCTTAGAATCATATAAACCAATAATTTCAAGTTTCCTACAGAACAACATGTAACAAACGTTGTGTAGTAAAGGGAGACGACTGGGGACAGAGCCAAATTGTTTATTCTACGCTCCATGCGTTGTAAGCACATTAAATTTGCCGCAGTATACGCAAGGGTGTATAGTGGAAGGCATTTTTTGCTCTGGGTGTCCAACAACCGACATATTGATCGATAAATAAACATTATTAGCTTCCTCAGTCTCTTTAAAGTTTCAGAAAGGCAATAATGCCAGCGCTATACATTAAGATTAATGTAAAAGTTATTTTTAATGCTTTTTAAATGCACTATACCTAAATTTCTTCCTTCGTCTATTTTACTATATATAAATTTTGAAGACCAGGTTCCGCTTATTCCCTGGTGTGTACATGTATTTTTTCGCACTATATCATCCGATTCGCTCCGAACAAATTGTGCGTGTTATTTCGAATCCGATGCAATGTGCAACAACTATATAAAACGCAAATGCACTTAGGTAATAGCGGTTCGAAACTTATCGAACGCAAGCGAACACTGTCTAACAGGCGCTAGCATAATGGTATTTTACAGTAGATCAAGTTGATTTGCCAATATCACGTCACGTTTTACTGCTAGCTTAAAATGGGTGCGCGCGGTTCTTACTGATTATTATTTGGAGAAGTACCACAGACGCCCACAGCGGGCTACGAGTAGGGCCCCCGCGCAAAATTGCAAAATTATGAGGAAACGTTACGGAAGATTATTATGAGAAACATGGGTAGCATGATAAAAAGTTTTGGTCGCCTTTGACCTACCTTCACGACCGCCCTCCCTAAGCCGGCGGGTATTGCGCACCTATAAAGTACGCAAATCGTTCAAGCGCAACAGCTCATACGTTAAATCATACAATAGATGCGCACAATTATTATTGACCTGTTTTAATCTCATTTTAAGAGACACACATAGATATCGTTCGTAAAACTTTTTGTCTTCAAATTTTAACCGAAAGCCCAAGTTTTGCGCGCATTTGATTATATATTCAAACCATATAACGATATTACCACAACACAATATGGGGACAGAGCGAAAGTGTTTATTCTACGCTCCATGCGTTGTAAGCACATTGCATTTGACGCAGTATACGCAAGAGCGTATAGTAGAAGACATTTTTGCTCTGTGTCCAAAAATCGACATATTGATCGGTAACTAAACATTATTAGCTTCCTCAGCATCTTGTAAGTTACAGAAAGGCAATAATGCCAGCCCTATACATTAAGTTTAATGTAAAAGTTATTTTTAATGCATTTTAAATGCTCTATACCTTAATTTCTTCCTTCGTCTATTTTACTATATATAAATTTCGAAGACCAGGTTCCGGACCCGGTTTGAATGAACGGTTCCGGTTGCTGGTTCCGGTTCCGGCTATTCCATATATATATGTATGTATATATAATATATGCTACGTACTAGGGACTCCTCCCAAGGGCCCATTTACAACTTATCTTAACCCTACCCTGCTCGACAGGTGCAGACAATAGCAATGCAATGTATGTAGCTATATAGAGCTTGGCGTTCTGAACAAAATTTATCCAATCTTAGCCGAATCGCTCCAGCGTCAAATGAGATATAACTAATTTCGTGCTTTTGGGGTCCCAAGTGTCCATTTAAAAAACCATTTTGACCCAAGCCTGGAGCGTAGGTGACCTCGGCAACAACAACATCTATATAGCTTTATAGAGCTAAACTTTCTGAACAAAGTCAGCCGAAATCCGGTCAGATCACAAAGGTGGTTGTTGAGATATAATTCACAACGTGTTTTGGTGGGATTTTAGGGACCCTACCTGGGCCCTTTTGGACCACCTTTGAGGGGAAGGTGTTGGAATTGGTTTTTGCGTCTAACTAAACGGCACAAATATAGTTTCTAAGCTTTCGAATGAGGTATCGGACGGCCTTATCTGGCTATCAGAAGTTGAGTTATGCGTGTCACACGAAAAAACCCACAAACAGACGCTGCCAAAATTCACACTCCGGGCTAGTAAGAATTCTTCGCTTCGCTCGTTTCACTGATGCACTCAGAATTCAAATATGAGCCATATATATGCGTGCTATAAAGTTCCAACTGGAATTTCGTTAAGATAAGACTTGGTTGTGGAGACAGCACACATTATTTGAGATTCGAAGCCAAATCTTATGTTTCGGTAGACACTGGTGTCCATGGTGATCTCAGCTATTTAACAACATAAACGACAGAACTTTTGTTGTGCTATTTTTAGGACGCTAAAGCCATTGGCTCATCAAGCGGCACGGACGCAGAAACTCTTTTATGTACCGGCTGTAAATCTAAACACCTTACTGCTGTTGCGTACTGTGCGGACTGTTCAAACTTTCTTTGCAACAACTGTGTTATGGCACATCAATATATGCATTGTTTCGAAGGACATGAAGTTAAGTCCCTGCAAGAATTAGATGGTAAGTGTAGGGAAATACCGTCGTTTTATTCACTTGACAATGTGTTTAAATCCACTGTAGCCAAAAATTGGTAATCATTCAGTTGAGCCTTTGCATAAAACTTGGTAAAACCTCGCCAGAATCCCTTAAGTATGTTTACTTTTAGGTAAACATTTTACTGGACTAATCCAACACCACTTTGTCAGCAATAGCCCAGCTAGCTGACTGCTTTAATACACCCACTGGCTTCTCCAAAATTGGAGGTGGGGGTTTCAACCATTTTTCAGTTCTCCTGGTAAAACGGGTGCCACCTTGCAAAATTTGGGCTCCCTCTGGCAAGCTTCCCCTCCCTTTTTATATATTTTTTCTGAATTTATATATTAGACTAAATTGCTTAAAAAGGAAATGTTTAAAATTATCGCTTGTAGCATCATCAAGTCTTTCTAGTGTTTTGAAAGGGATTTTCACCTATTATAGCGTTTTTAAACAATTGAATATTGGAAAAATTTAAAACTTCTGTCCATTCTGACAGAAGCGGTGTTTCCTTGTTTCACGTACCTCACAAAATACGCCTCCCCAGATTTCGAATTAGTTCCTCCATTGTTGGCAAAATTTTTAGCGGTTGGGGCAGCCAGGCATACGCGATATAGATTGTTGTTTGTTTCTGTAAGTGAATGGTTTGTTGAATTATGAGTGTAGTGAGTGAAACGAAGTGAAGAATCTTTACAGGCCTTACAGTGGTTAAATGTTACAATTGGGTTTAACTCAGTGGCATTCAGCTTGGATATTCACTTTACATTTGTTCTTGTTATAGATTCACAGACGGAATTAGTGATAGTAATATATTAGCACCTGTTTCAAGGGTGCTGTGTATTTAGCTAACACCGGTTAGTATTGGTAATACCATTTTTATTTTTTCCTAAATCATTCATTCACATTTTTTCTCAACTATTACGTTTCACATTTGTTTGTACAAACTTGTACATTTTAGGCAAGTCGTTCAAGCGTCCGGTTCATTGTCTTCAACATAAGTCGGAAAATCTGAAACATTTCTGTTTCACGTGCAATATTCCGGTGTGCGTGGTGTGTACGCAAACTGATCATTTGGGAGGTGTGCATAACTGGAAACCAATTGTCGACGTTAGCAGTGCGCAAGTAAGTAACGGGGAATCCAATTCAAGCCCTAAGCCCAACTAAAGATAGCAATAGCAATTATATATCGGCAGTACTTCAGTGGCAACGCTACGCTCATATTAGCCATATACCGCCCGACGAACTCTATATTTCTTCTTCCAATGATCAAAAAGACGAAAGCTTTTGAAGTTTATAAATTTAAAGAAAAATTATAATGTCAAGAGTGATGTTTAAGTTGTAGAGCCCCAGCACTTGCCTAATTTGATGCATTTCACGCAAATACAATTTGGTTTTATCGTTTTCGGCAATAGCCAAAACCTATAGACACGTTCTAATGTCCTACAATATATCTATATTGAAAAAAGTGGCAAAATTTACTGCTTTTGGTACAAGAATTACGAAATTTAAAGCTGTACCATAGCGCAGGGTTAATAAGACATCCAGCTTGTGGTTAAAACAACGAAACCAACGTGTTTATCTGGTTATCATTTTCCCGTAACAAACAATATTGTTTTGTAAAAATTCTTAAAATTTCTTTTATTGGTATATTTTTTAAACGTTGGCTCGTAGTACCAAAGCGGATATTGTGGCACAAATACATAATAGTAGAGTTGTAGCTCTCGATGAGTGGATTATCTACTAATTTTTCGATCCGATGTCTTTGTCAACAGTTATAACCGGAAATGTTGGAAGATTTAAAATGGCCAAAATCAAAAAGTCTGCAATTCGTGTCGATTTTGTGAAAACCTGTGTAGGAAATCATTCGAGCAGCGTAAATGCAAAGCTAGGTCCACGAATGCATTTCATTACGCATGGAATAAAATGCGAAAATCCATAAAAAATCCAGCTCTGTTTCAGATACTTTTTTAGAGTAGGCGATTTCAGATTATGAGTCAAAGTATAAAAATGTTTATGCAGAAAATGAAATTTTCTAAATTTTGGGTGAGATTCATGTTTGTTAACTATGAGCTATTGCCCTGCTAGATAATTTAATCCTTCAAACTTCATTGATTTTAAACCTACGTTGGTTATGTCGATTATGTACGAGCTCAAAAATTTATAGAAGTTCCAAATTTAGCAACAAATTTTGTATTTTTGGATGTTTATTTCAGGTCAGTGAAATAGAGGGTTTCATGGATCTATCTGTTTTGAAAACTGCTGGGTATAGTGGAATCAAATATACAATTGTAAATATACAGCAAGTATTAGGTGCCTACAACGTGGAAACGTGACGCGCGAAATTCAGATTTTCCTTTTAAGTTTTCGTTTTGTTTGGTCATTGGAAGAAGAAATAAAGGCCTTGTGATTTTATTAATGTAGTAATCATTTACTTGCATTTGCCCTTAATGCATTAGTGTTGTGCTACTTACATTTTGAACCTCAAAGGGGCCCAGGAAGATAGATTAGAAAATTTGGAGCAGTCGCTTTGGCCATACAAGCCACACTCGCTGCGTTTCCTTTCGCAGAGCGAGTTACAGGCCGTACACTCAACATTTTGATATCTACTTAAAATTTACTACTGTCACGATATGTACGTTTTTCAAGGTGCAAGTTTGGGAACCTTTCCCGCAATGGATATGGTTGTGTGGATTGATAAACATTTGAACCTGTGGAATTTAACCCATAATATAATGTTCATGAACATTTTGAATAACCATTGTGTAGTTTTGTGAGTTTTCTGGGAGAAGCCCTGCACCTCTGGTTCGACGAGGCATCCCGAGAGGACATTATATATAGTGCTGGAGCTCTCAAGAAGGTTTAGAATATACATTGGTTGTTTTGGTATCAATTCATAGGTTTCGTGAAAACGATTCCTAAGATACCGGAAAACCGTCGATGTCAGAAATTAGTCAGATTTCGTTTTTTACCACCAAGCATTAACTTGTCAACAATATTGTCTGATAGGGTTAAATTTGTTACCAATCGATGTGTCTCGAGAAATTAATGGTGCTGAGCCTTGATGGATCTAACATATCTTGCGTCTTTCTGGAGTTATTGCCAAAATCTGGTCAAATTTTTTTGGCAAAACAGTCGGGATTTAGAGTTTTTTAGAAGTGAGTAAAATTTTTTGTTTTTAATATATTTAATGGTTGCACCAAAATCTTGCCAATCATACAAAATATTTTGGTTAGTTGTATGGGTACAATGGGTCAAATAAAAAAATTATTCTAGTCTTAAAAGTGAAGAACCATTCTCGTGATCAACATGACCTTACGCGTTTTTTGGTACTTAGAACCAAATTTGGTTGTTTTCACGATTTGCTAATTCTGAGTGAATATAACTCGCGAACTAGGAAAAAACCGGTTCTAGATGTTCTTCGTATCTGTATGAAGGACATGTAAAAATTTTATTGAGATATTTTGAAGAATGAGGGACTAGATAGATTTTGAAAGTGCTGTCTTGTGTAGTTTGGCAATTTCCTAAAAATTCCAAAATTTCTACCTAGTTGGTCGTGATTTTTATGATTTTGACGGGATTTAGGTATTTAGACCACATTTTTTTCTCTCAAACATAAAGTTGGTTGCTTTAAACTGCGTTTTATCCAAATTCTTCATCTCTGGCGTCCTGTTGAGTTTCGATGGTTCTCTGGAACGTTTAGGATACCTGAAATTCAGGGAATAACCGGTACCGGAACCGTCCGTTTAAACCGGAACCGGAACCGGAACCTGGTCTTCGAAATTTATATATAGTAAAGCACATGACGGAAGAAATGAAGGTATAGTGGATTTAAAATGCATTAAAAATAACTTTTACATTAAAGTTAATGTATGGCGATGGTATTATTGCCTTTCTGAAACTTTAAAGACCGAGGAAGCTAATAATATTTATTTATCGATCAAATATGTCGGTTTTTGAACATTCAAAGCACAAAATGTCTTCCACTATACACCATTGCGTATACTGCGTCAAATCGAATGTGCTTACAAAGCTTGGAGCGTAGAATACACACTGTCGCTCTGTCTCCAGTCGCCTCCCTTTACTACACATACGTTTGTTGCATGTTCTTCTGTAGGAAACTTAAAATTATTGGTTTATATGATTCTAAGAGAAAATAATAGATAGAAGATAATTTTCTGATCAGTGGTCAGAGACACTGTTTAGGCTAGCGTTGGACAAACAGTGTCCGTCAGTTAGATCATAATGATGATAACTTTCTAATCAGAATGATATAAATGAGACACACTGTGATAGAGCTCCCACAGTTTCAATAAATACAGTTCATTGCCAAGAAAGCAGTTTCTAGCTGCGTTGCAGATAATGTAAAGCAGTTTCTAGCTGCGTTGCAGATAATGTTAGTTTACTTCAATTTAGACTGATTTACCAAGTTTACAAGCGCACTGGCGGGTGCTTGACGCAATTTATGTTAGCCAAGCATACCCTAAGTACTTCTGCGTAAGCCATGCTCTGTTACCGAGTTGAACCGGTTGAATTCAAACGTATCCCACAGACTTCTGGATGTGTAAAATAGCTGCTACGAGCACCGACCTGGCTTTGATTTAACAAACTCCTGCAGGTTATTATGAAAAATTCCTGCTCAAATTATGTGCCCTACTTACGTTTCACACGACAAATTGGTTAGTTAATCATTTCTTTTGCTTGATTGTATTGGACCTTGATCTTTGTATAATATATTACATATGTTTGGATAACAGGATGAAGCAAAAAACGTGGAAAATTTCAAACAAAATTTTTAAACCGGAATTCCGGTTCCGGTATGATTTTTGCCCTTTGCCGTAACCGCAACCGGAACACGATTTTCGTCGGAACCGGAATTCCGGTTACTCCCTGCTGAAATTCTCCAAATTGCCACATTCTTTCCAAATCTATGTACTTAGACGTGGTTGTAGGTGTAAACTTGATCAAATTGGGCACTTTAGTGACGCTGTGAACACCATTTTGACTGCCTGCGGATTAATGACTTTTTCGAGGGTAAAAATTCTATTTTTTGCATCTGGCTCGCCTAAAGTGTAATTTAAATCTCTTAAAAAGTAAACTTGATAAAATTGGACACTAGTGACTTTGTTTGAAATTATGCCTACCACAATACTTGTCTCAACAGTTGTATAACATGTAATTATATAGTACCTGGTTCGTTTTTCTATGGCTCATACCAAAACAGATGCTTACATTTATGATCTTACTAATGGTAGACATAACACATAACAATACGTTCAACTGTAACATTAAGAATGTAAATTTACCTCATTACGTGCAGTAAATGTAACATTAAATGTGTAGGTGAAACAGCTCGATCCTTGAATGATAGATTTAGTATAACTGTGCACTTGTGATCACTTACTGAGTGTACATCAAGCATTATGCTATTTCAGCGACTGAATGAAAATTTAGGTGACTCGTATAGGAGTTTAATTGGTCATCTTGTTTTTGAGCGAAGCGTTTTTGTTTTCTTCGGCGGAGGGAAATCGGCACCGTCTGTCCGTACGTTCGTCCGTTGAACTTTTCAATAAATAATGGGCCGATTTTAATTTTTTTGTTTGAAAGGCTTAATATCCTTCAGGTGCAAGAGGAAATCATTTGTTTTAGTTAATTAGTAATAACTAATTTGTTAACCGCGTTAGCCTATTAGCATTTTGAAATAAAAATTGCTTCTTTTTCAATGAATAATTAGTATTAGTATTAATAATATAATAATAATTAGTATTATAATAATAATAATTAGTATTATAATTAGCTGATTAGTTGATATTACTAATTAATTAGCTAATTTTTTAGCTAGCTAGCTTTTTATATGGGGGATTTCACACCAATTGTGTAAAACGTGATATATGATATAAAATAGTTTGCCTATTGCTCCGCTAACTTTTTGTAATTTATAACGTTTACATACTTGTTCCGTATGTCTAATCGGCATTTGCAAATGAAATTTTATTTACGGATCGTAACCACGCTTGATTTTCCAAGTGTGACTGTGCACTCGTACTCACTGAATGAGGGGTGCCTCAAACACCTGGTTTTGTTGTTTTGCAACCGAATAAACTTCAGGTGAGGCGTACAGGAGTTGAATTGGTCATCTTGTTTTTAATATTTTGTTGAGTAAAACAACTTTATCATATCCATATATGAGCGAAAACATTGAACAGTAAGTGGAAAGGGGGTTCAGCACCGTGCCTATTTTCGATGTTTTAGTGAGTGAAATAAGAAAGGGCTTGAGCGAATACTTTGAACGCTAAACCGTAAGGGTTTTAGTATTTTGCTTCTTTTCGATATTTCAGTGAGTGAAATACGAAAGGCTTTGTGATGACTGAAAAACCATTTTTCAATTTACAACAAGCTTATACGAATTGAACAAAGTTGCTTTTGCAAGGGTTCTTTTTTCCGATCCCCGTCCAGGAATTTTTTTCTACCATGTAGAAATGTCTTAAATTTTCACATCAGTAATTTTTCAAAGCTGAAAATGTTCTAAGCTTAGTTGTGTGAATTTATAGCAATAATGTATAATGTGTTCATGCATACAAATTTGAATAAAACTGATGACGGTTTAAATATTTTGCGTGATGTTTTTCATAATGACTGTTTGAAATTTTGTCAAATTTACAATTCAACCAAATTTAATGTAATTTCCCTCGCTTCCCGATCTGCTGAGAAATTTTCCAGGAGGGTTAAACCGGATGGACGCCAATGTTGGAAGCCAGGAATTGGTCCTCTTTGCATAAACCGATAATTTTTGAATTTAAATGGCTGAAATGGTAAATAAATCTAATTTGATAATTTTATGTAATTTGACAATATTTTGGCTATTAAAATGGTGGAATTTTCTAAGAAATGTTATCTTTTTTGTGTATTATGCTATATGATTCAGTGTTTGTTGAAACAATATTCGTCAGTTGTTGCTTGCTACAGTATCAATAATGACATAGGCTAAGGCCGATACGTAGTGGAACTAAAGTGTATATATAACTTTTATATTCGCTTGCGTATTTTTGGCTATTAAAATGGTGGAATTTTCTAAGAAATGTTATCTTTTTTGTGTATTATGCTATATGATTCAGTGTTTGTTGAAACAATATTCGTCAGTTGTTGCTTGCTACAGTATCAATAATGACATAGGCTAAGGCCGATGCGTAGTGGAACTAAAGTGTATATATAACTTTTATATTCGCTTGCGTATTTTTAGCGCTTGCATCGTACAACGCCCTATCAGTGCTACCTCGCCCCTTCCGACTGAAATATCAAGAGTTTTGCAGACGCCAGTACATTATTACGTATTGTTTACAATTTTTAAAAATGTTACCTGTGGACGCTCGAACAGATTCCGAGCAAGAAATGAAAATACATTTTTTAAGTAAAATTGTTAAGACTTAGCAGCATATGGTCTTGGTTGTACAGGATGTTAATTGAAAGTATACTTGTTATTTTTGTTCATTTTGTCTTATCCGGCTAGAAATAAGAAATTATCTGTTTAAGACTAGATAATAATTGTCGGGACTCTGTGTTATTTACCGGTGTCTTTTCTGTGTGAAAAAATTTATAAGGCACTTTTAAGGATTGTCTGACCGTTGTTTAGTAGTTTTCGGTAGAATGGTTTTTGGGTACTAAGTAGGGAACGACCGAATACCTAATTCCTAATTTCATCGAATACCGAATATTCGGTCCCTACTATTCGGCCGAATACCGAATAGTTGTTCGCAACACCTATGTATGATGAGAAATCTATAACTCTATAAATCCACCACTGTATGTACGTGCGCCATGCAACAGGTCGTTTTATGTTGTGTTGCTGAGTCAGCGATAGTTTTTGTTCGATGATTTTTTTTTGCTTTGTGCTCTCATTGCTAGGTTGAAGTATTATAATTTTGTTTTTATTGATTTTTTATAACTTCATTATCTGGACAACGGCGATAATTGGTACGTGAAGTCATATCGTTAAAAAAGAACGGCTCAGTGCGTGGTGTTCGGGGGCGGTAGACTTAGGGTTAGGCTTATGTAGGTATGTAGAACCGCATAGCATGATGTCTCACTTCACATTCACGACGTGTCAAGGAAAACGAACAAATCCTGCTGCATTTAGACCCCAAAGTATTAATTTCGCAGCTATTATGGCAGCGAGATGGTGCACGGCTGATGAAGAACATAACTGTGGTGATCAGAACATTCGATCCGGCTGCGAACTGAATTGATGAGTCTCAAACACATCTTGTCTTACCAAAGTTGCAACATGTTGGACGTATTTAGCGGTTTGCAGCATCATTATCAGGTCTCCGGCCGTAAAATTAAGATATCTGGTGTGCAGATTTTGACTCTATTTTTCAACTAACAGCGGCCAGTCAACTATTCGGTATTCGGCCGAATATTGCCAACTATTCGGCCGAATACCGAATATTCGGTCGTTCCGTAGTTCTAAGTGCATTAATTCGAATTTTATTGTTTAGATTAGCTCCATGAAGGAATTACTAAAAGATGCACTGTATAAACAACGAACACTTGCTACCAATTTTAAGACTGTCGATCGATTTGGACAACGCCTTACTATGGGTTACAAGGTATATCAATTCTCTAGATTTTGTGTTGCAATATATTTTGTATGATTATTATCTTTTCACGGCTGTACTTATGTAATTTTTTTCCAGATGCATTGTAGAAACAATGGCATGTGTTTTTATTCATATTTAAACACACTAAATATGCACAAGCAGTTTATTATTCTACCACGGTTTGAGTAAATTCCTACACTGCTCGCACTCTAAATAGGCAAATGATTGAAACGAATAGGAGAAGTTTATCTTATTGCTGTTATTTTACCATGCGTTTGGATCTAAAATCAAATCTGCTGAGCTAAGTTTTGCTAATTTAACAGGGTCTTCTAATTTAGAGTGAATCTCGACAGGGTCTTCTTTCCCCGCCAATTTCGCGGTGCCTGCCCGTTCCCACCACTGTGGTTTCGCTAGATAGTAGTTAGGGACAGTAGGAATCTCGTTAATCCTAGATTTTGATAAAAGTGAACTTTTTCACAAACAATTTTGCGAACCACATTTGCGGAAAACCTTTATTGGTATAAATGCATCTTAGTTTCAAAATGTATAGGTCATTTCACGAAACCATGTCATTTTGGTCGGGGGGCTGCATCGGCACTTTTTGGCCCATACCACCGGTTTTTTGGAAGAAAATTTAATATCGCTGTGAGGTTTATTAATAGGCGTTCTGACGGTCACAACAAGGTATGGTAGACATCTGTGCCCCTAACATAGCAGGAGCCAGAGGCCCACAAACCGGATTGACCAAATGAAGCCAAGAACACGTCCCAATATAAACGTTCGCCGAATCGCTAGCACTTGATACATATGTGTGTTTTTCATTTCCCTGTGATCCTTTGGTATTTGATAATTTTTCCGCAAAAACTTGGGTGTCAGCATCTACATTGAAGCTGACGTCCAAAAAAATTTTTTCGTGATATGTAGCTCCCCGACATAGGTCAAATCTGGCAGCTTGCATACGCTGGCAAATAACATCAAAGTGCACAAGCGCCAAATATGCTATATAACGATAATCGTAATCAATACAGGTTTTATTGAAAAAAAGAATGTCATCGTCTGTCCATGTGTTGTTTAATTATGAGGTAGAAGGTCATAAAGTGCCAAAAATATGGTATGCAAAATGTAGCCTTATTGTACCCCGACCTTACAAAAATTAAGGTTAACTAGTCGGTAGTGGAACTACATTTGTGATCGGAGCTTGGGCTGTGGCATTACGAATGTACTCAATTTTAAGTTCTTGTAACTACGTTGCATAAGGTATAGGGCTTTATCATTGGTAACAATATTATATTTGAATTCTTCGACCCAAAAACCCTATAATGGTTTGATCGAAACGATTCTATTTCAATAAATAACACAAATATTGCAAAATTCTCTATTTTAGCTGCATAAGCTTTTAACTAATTAGCTAATTACTAATTAACTACTCAAAATTTTTTAATCCCAAATATCAGATGTACACTCTGACATGATAGGCTTTCAAACAAAAAAAATTTTTTAAATAGGTTCAGTGGTTCTTGAGATCCGTCGGACCGAACTAACGAACGGACGGACGGACATCGACCTTTTTCTCCCAGATAGAAAATAAAAACGCTTCGCTTCGCTCCGCTCAGAAAGCCAAATCTAGCATACAGTTCTACAATATGCTGAATGGAAACAGTAACGCCCCACTAGAATCGCCCATGTATTAAAAAATTTAATGAAAATGTAGCCTCCCCTCCAACCTGACGTGTAGCCCCCTTCCGCTTGTATAGTAAACGAAATCGTAGGGTGCAAGAGCCATATTAGTATATAAGTTTATCACCATTGCACCATGATATGGGGCCGTGCGGTTAACTAAGCAGCTAAAGAACCCTTCCGCCTGCCTGCACATCTATTGCGCGTATTGTCCTCGGTATTATCACCTAAATGTATGCTAATCATAGGTCAGTTGTGTTTTTTATATCAGCAGCGTGTTAAACCAAATCTAAAATCTTTAGAAGTAGCTAAAGTCTCACGCGTTGTATGTTGTAGGAACGTGTGCCCCCCCCGACCTGAGGTGTATCCTCCGACTTAACCTTTCGGGGTGTCAATTTTTACAAATCCCAAGTTTCTGCCTGAAATTTTTTGTCGGACATCCGCCACTCATGGTTGGTTTGTGTGCATAAAATGGTATCTGTAGGTGGTGTCTCCGTTGAGCTAGAAAAATTTCTGCAACAGGCTTGTTCTAAATTGGTCGATTTTTAACCCCAAAAGGGCCCTAGCGGCACCAATTTTAGGTCGCAAGTCCTCCAAATGGCTTGACGGCACCATTTTGGCCCGACTTGCATACAAACAGACCATTGTTCACGTGTCACTGCATCAACCTACAGAATACTGACTTATTTCGGATTAAAATTTGACCCTCCCCGGGGATCCTTTGCGACCCCTGTAGCAGGCTTCTGGTAGATCGTTTTGCATAGAAACATCGATATTGGGAAAATTCAGGGTTTTTACGTCTGAAGGGGTCTAGACACTGTACATTCGAAAACGTTTCATTTTGGCTTCAAAAGGGGTGTTTCAAATGTACATGGTTTCGTGAAATAACCCCTTTTTTATTCGTTTGTTAAACACAAAGGTATAATGAATCAAAATCAGCATTTTTAAAACTGAAGAGTATTTTTTGTGGAAAACTGAAGCCTTATTGACCAACTCATTTTGGCAAATAAATTGGGTCCAGTGTGACTAGGATGTTAAGTTTGGGGCGAATCTTCATTGAATGGATATAATTAACTGCTGCTCCAACAGAAGTGCTTATATTGGGTTATTCTTTTGCGTCGACATCGTACAAATCTAAGACCCTCATATTGCAAGCTAGAAACTAAATACATTCGAATGTGAAAATGTGGCATGGACCTGTTTGTTCATTGACGGAAGGATTGCAAATGCTTTTGTGAGAGCCAAATGGTGCTCCAAGCGCTGATCTTGCCAGTGGCCCTTCAGCGAGTTTGTATATATCATTGTTAGGACATATTTGAATTCTTAGTGAGTGAGTGAAACGAACGAAGCGAAGAATTCTTACTAGCCAGGAGTGTGAAATTTGGCAACGTCTGTTTGTGCGTTCGTTTTTGGTGTGACATGCAAAACTCAACTTTTGACGGGCAGTTCAGGTCGTGTGATATCTCATTTGAGCCGCTGGACCGTCACGTTATATCTCCTTAGCCGCTAGAGCGATTTGGCTAAGCTTAGGCATTTTGTACAGAAAGCAAAGCTCTATATAGGTACATACGCTGTTTGCAATTGACCTCACCTGTCGGAGCGGGGTAGGTTAAAATAGGTGGAAAATGGCCCTTGGGACCCCGAAAAGACCAAATTGGCCATATCTACTCAACGACTAGATGGATTCAATCACTCGTAAGCTCATTTCGTTCAGAGAACAACACTATATATTGCTGTATGTGGTGCTTTTCTATTTGAGTTTTGTTTTGGGTCTTCGACTTTAACGAAATATAAATATTTAGAGGGTAGTGTAACGTAGCGGAGATTGTGTGTTGCAGATATTTTAATTTCGTCTCTGTGTGTGTGATCGGCTATAACTCGGGAACAACTTAAATCATTTTCATGATCTTGGTCTCATTCTAGCCAGCATAGTAGATTTATCGTATACACCCCAACCCATTTTTTTGATTTGAAGTCTGGTTCCAGGGTCAGAGGTCAAAATGTGTGGGTTTTTACCCCATTTCAGCACCCTTCACGGAAGCAATGTTATTTTTGTCTTAGTTTTTGATTTTTTTTTCTAGTTGGTTTTATTCATTGTAAAATGATAAGTGCCCATGTCTCTTTTTGTTTTCGACTAAGTTATGGGGTTTGGGGTATAACACCCTCGTGGTTCCTCGACCGAAAATTCGAAAATTTGTTCTGGCGTCCTATTCGAAATAACAGTTTCACTTTAGGGGTTTCGAACATGGAAATTAATTGCCGGTGTTGGTTTTGCTCTGCGACCCATGGATACGGGGGCAGGCGCCACCACGGTTCCTCGACCGAAAATTTCTAATTTTATTGTGACGTCGTGGGAGGCTGATAGCTTGCATTGGGGTGTTTTATTGGCGGTGTTAGTTTTGTTATAACTTGTGCGGTATAGTGTGATATCCACATATTATAGCATATCGACTTATGCTATCGAGAGCTGCTTGGCTCCGCACGCAAAAGGCGTAGGTTTACCTATGCTACACTACGTTCTGCAATCTCGATTACCACTACATATGTGTTTAGGAGTGTGATGAAGGTTTTCTTGCGAAAAACATAACTCTTATCTGCTCTATTGCACTAACTTTAACAAGAGCGCCAAACGATTTAACTCTTCTGCACTAGTAAATGCGACACTAACAAGAGTAGTCTTAGTCAGCCAGGGCTTTTAGAATTGCGCACATGTACACAGTAATAGTGTGACCGTAAATGTTCGAAATGCGTAACTTGTTATGTGTAGTATCTGGTAATATCATGTTTGAGCATTCATTTAACTGTTTAACATTAGTAACTTGTCTCATTGCCAAAATGATGAATTCTCAGTACTGAGCATGTAATTTATGCCAACTTATGGCGTAGTTACGGTCTCACAGAACCTTTTAAAGCCCGTTTCAGCATAGATAAGCGCAATAACAGTTCGCTTAGAGTGATGTTATTTTCAAAATATGTCTAATTTCACTCATATCGCTCGAGACGTTGTGCAACTATTTCAGTTTTCGTTTTTTGGTCCACACTGGACCGTTAAAAACCCGTAATGAGCAAACCCAGTCGCGTAAATAATGACAAGTCTCCGCTTTCGGTGGAATCGCACAACAGTTCAATAACAACACAGCAGCTGCTCGTATTCCGCTTGCATACTCCACGGACACTTTGCGAGGAGCACATGTTTTACCCAGTTATTCGCCTGCAGATGATTCTAGTGGTGTGTTAGTTTGAACTACTGCCACGGCAAAGGTCCTGACGTCATACCCGTCGAGCCATTTCATAATAGCGATTCCGAAGCATATCTAATCGAACACATCTCAGTCAGCATTTTAACAGTATGTAATTCAGTGCTTCGGGTGTCAAGGCTTATTGCAGTTGCTGCACTGCCAGCTTCGCCACTGTTCAAGTCCGTCGCAATGTAAGCAGATACACCTGCGTAGAATGAGCCGAAGTCAAAGAATCGAAGCAAACAAGCGAAAATTGCAGCTGGATTGTCGAGCCAAGGGGTTGCCATAACACAAAACCTGGCAGCGGAAGGGTCGAACCTGTCAGGTCAAGGAAGCCGGCAAATGGTACATGCAACTGCGAATATAGTACGTTTGGTAGGTTGTCCGACAGACGCTTCATCAAGACGTTTGGGAAAGTGATCGGACGGTGTCTCCTGTCGACCCAGGTGGATGAACTGTCATTCAGTTTTTCTTTAATCGCTCGTGGTAAAATGATACAACGGTGCCAATACTGTGTCGCAATTTTTTTCCACACAACTCTCGACATTACTCAAAAAGTATGTCGCAATTTCATGAAACGTTGCGTCGGACGTGAGAGCTATACCTTGGAGTTGTGGAAATATTGGATTTAACTAATTTCATTTTGAAAATTTTTTAACATTCCATGACACACGGAGAGACGCTGCTAGCCATTGCCGTATAATGCGTATTTGATGATACATTTCCACTGCCTGCGATCAATTATAAGTTTTCGATTGTTAGACCATAAATTATCGAATACTAGCGAAAGCTGGCTGAGCGAATCCATTTCAGCGAAGTTCCCTCTGGCTGTATCAGCGACAGTGTTTGACATGAATGAACTCGGTAATTTAAAATTTTGCACCATTTCGATTGCGGTTACGTCGATGACAGGTTCGATGCAGTTATTGCTATATGCGTTGCTTCTGTTTTTCCTGCGTAAATTTCCACTTCCGTCATAGAGGTATTGTTTTCTGCCGCGGTCAGAAAACTGTTTCGTTAGCGTTTCGTCCTCACAGTCAGCCAGCAAAACAATGTCATCTACGTGTCCCAAATAGGACAATAATTTCTACGTCTCGTAATTCGGAATACGTTTTAAAAATTATCCGATCTAAAATATGCACGTTAAAAATTATCAATTCTAGAAAATGGACGGATAGGATAGAAGCCAAAACGTATCCTTGATGAACGTCTGTGGTTCCTTGAAGGGTTCTGTAAGATCAGTATAAACTATCATGTTGCTCGGGCTTCATCGTATACATATGTGGAAAATTTTTGCAAGTTTCTGCCTCATACCGATTTGTTGATGGTGCTAAACAACCATAGCCGGTTTATTTCATACCACTACATGAACGTCACGATGTTAGTATATTAGATCGACTTGACGCTGCTGCATTACGCACTTCCACAACGTAATGCCCATACGGCCCCGGCTATCGCAACCTCGAGGGCGGACATAATGGGTTCAAATTTCGGATTCGGGTCGATCCCATGAGACTACGGAGCTTAGCAAGCTTAGCCCTCAGGAGTGCTTCACAGGATGTGTTCTGATCCTGCCGGACGGGTTGCACACGAAGTCTAAGCGGTACTACCTTTGAGGTCCCTAAGGAGGTTGACTCCGTCACCTGCTCTCAGGCAAAAGAGACCATACCACTATTCCCTATCATCGTTCCAGCTGGAAGTGTATTAAAGATTTGGATTGATCAATTTTGCTACTTCCTGAACGATTAATTCATTTATTTAGCCAGTGGGCCCCACTAGGGTCCGACAAATCCCTAGACGTTTAACGTCAGATCTCTCGTGATTTCCTATTTTGGACGTTCAGCGTAAGTTTTTTTCGGGTAAAAGTTTCCCTTTTCTATTAGATAGCACGAGTCGTACTCACTTCGCTAATATAGCAATTAACTACAAACAGGAATCAGCGAGTCACGCTGAGGTTTGCTTCTTCTATACGCGCGTGTGTCAAACCTAGACGTGAGTCGTCGACAGGGGTGACGGATTTCAAACCGCTTCAGTACTTATATCGCTACCATTGGTCATTAAAACACAGGGACACGGTTGGGGTTTTGATTGAATATTTATGGATAAGCCAAAATCACACACAACTATAGACATAAGTATATTGTACGGGAAAAAATACAACAAATACCATGCCACGGGGATGGTACGCTATCGGATGGGAACATTTTTATGGGCATGTCTGAGTCATCGCGTTTTTCATAAGACATTCACGGCTGGTTAGTTCGAATCACGGCGTAGACTACTAAACCCTTTCTAATCGACAGATGCGCCTACTTTACTCGAAAACAACGGAAGTACAATATGAAGCATACTGCCATGGGGTCCGTTAGTTATCGATCCGCCATTCGAGCAACTACCACTACGAGGGTACTCCGGTCAGTTAGACAACAGGTTCGGGTAAACCTAAAGGCGGCAAAAAGGAACAATGGGCAACTTTCGGAAAACATCGGTCAAAGCGTACACAACAGGGATCTAGGGCTTTTCTTGATTTTGCTCATCCTAATCAACACGGCTATGGTACGCGATAGATACACGAATGTGGTAAACAGAACAGCAAATCGGTTAAAATACGGCAAGTTATAGTTACAATTGAACAATAATCATGGGTACAATACAATAGCATCGGCACAACTTGGTGTGGGTACGACTCCTAAATTCGAGTGCGACAACGGTATTATTTTTACTTTTCTTTTCCTTTCTTTCCCACACAGACACATACGTACGTACAAATGACAAAACCGCAGGTACAGTACTCACTCCTTCGGTACAGGGTACAACAGATTAATCATGATTCCGTGTTCCTACGAAATTGTCCTTCATAAGGATGCGAGATTTAGCCTCAATTTTGTGCTCATTTGCAACCTAAATCAATACAAAAACGGACACTTATAATAGATTCGTAATCAGTGGGGTGAGATTCCTTCTACGATACATAGGGATCCCGGTAGGCAGAGATTGGAACCGAATTTTCTAACTTTTCAAGTATTCCTAACACAAAGTTTCACTGCTAAAATTTACTATGTGTTGTGTACATTAACTATTTTTTAACAACACTAGGCATTTTGATATTTTAATTTGATGGCCGAATTTGTATATTTCAAGAAGACGCTGGATCGAGTTGGATCCAGGGAAAAGTACTAAATCGTCGGTTTTAAGTCTAAAACGGGATGCACTTAGGACCATCGGTCGCGCTTGGTTCAGCGGGAAAGCACTCTCCATTTTTACCAAAAAGTACGGCTATACCACAAGTGGTGCAGAAAAGAATCCCTAAAACTTAAACTCTGGAATGTTAATTCGGTGCCTTCCACGTTCTAATACGAGAGGGACTGGAATAGTGTTGTCTCGGTTGCTTCGCATACTTATCGAAACTACTAAAGAATTCCAAAAGGACTCTTTCTACACTAAGATATACATCTCAGATATACATGATCAACATATTGAAATTACAACTCAAACATGTATATTCGAGGATAATGGTACTAATAGGTACACCAATCGTAGTGGAACTACATTTTTTGAGCGGACCGACGGCGTTAGTAATATGAACGTACTCGATGTCTTGGGAATATATTATTACTTAGACAACAATGATTAAATGAAAGAATAGTTTTATTCCGTTCGAACGAAAAGCAAGACAAAGGAAGTCACGTGGCTTATACAGCATGGTGATGAGTGGCAATCGAAGCAAAATGTAAGAGTTGCTACTCGCCATACCTGAAAACCCCAGGGTATATGCAGTTAAAACGACTCTACGACCAATAATTAAGCTGTTTGAGCTTAATTAGGGTGTTAATTAGCTTAATTAATGATAAAATTGGCAAGTTCTCAAACTTCTGAAATATCATGTGCACGTCCTCACATGATAGCTTTCAAACAAAAAATGTTTTTTGAAATAGGTTCAGTGGTTCTTGAGATCCATGAAAGACTAACGAACGGACATCGACTTTTTTGCTTCCAGACAGAAAATAAAAACACTTCGCTCGGTCGCCTCGCTTCGCTCGGCGACGTCGCTCCGCTCAATAACGGTTAATAGATTCATATTACGGCTATACGGAATGATCATATCAATGGGTGCCTTTATGGCAAAATATTATATTATTCTAATTACATATATATTAATATAATTAATTATTCTAATTACATATATATACACATATGGTGATTTCTGATTTATTCCAATTACCTGTATGTATAGTGATTTCTGGTTTGTTTCCATTACCTAAATAGTTAGCGCTTACATATATACACACGAGGGTGAGCAAACGACTTCGTTTTCCTGCAGACTTTCCACTGGGGCTCGATTTCGGAGAAAATATACGTACTCGAATACGTAAATGTTGGCCATTAGACGGTGGCCAGGATTAACCTATCTCATAACGATCCAGCATGGATCTGTTACAGTTAGTTTTCGAGCACAGATCTTATAACGTGAAACTGGATACACAACGACATCTCGTCAGTTACACAGGTCATAATATTCCATAAAACATTAAATCTTTGAACTACCTACTACCAATATGGCAGGGAGTAACCGGAATTCCGGTTCCGGCGAAAATCGTGTTCTGGTTGTGGTTCCGGCGAAGGGTAAAAACCATACCGGAACCGGAATTCCGGTTTAAAATGTTTGTTTGAAATTTTCAACGTTTTTTGCTTCATCTGTGATCCAAACATATGACAATGATCAAGCTCCAATACAATCAAGCAAAAGAAAAGATTAACTAAGTAATTTGACGTTTGAAACGTAAGTAGGGCACATAATTTCATTTGAAATTTTTCATAATAACCTGCAGGAGTTTGTTAACAAATCAAAGCCACGTCGATGCTTGTAGCAGCTATTTTACACATCCAGAAGTCTGTGGGGTACGTTTCAATTAAACCGGTCCAACTCGGTAACATAGTATGGCTTACGCAGAAGTACTTAGGGTATGCTTGGCTAACATGAATTGCTTCAAGAACCCGCCAATGCGCTTGTAAACTTGGTAAATCAGTCTAAATTGAAGTAAACTAACGTTATCTGCAACGCAGCTAGAAACTGCTTTCTTGGAAAAGAACTGTATTTATTGAAACTGTGCGAGCAGCATCACAGTGTGTCTCATTTATAGCATTGTGATTACAAAGTTATAATCATTATCATCTAACTTACGGGCACTGTTTGTCCAAAACTTACGGGCACTAGCCTTAACAGTGTCCCTGACCACTGATGAGAAAATTACCTTCTATCTATTATTTTCTCTTAGAATCATATAAACCAATAATTTCAAGTTTCCTACAGAAGAACATGTAACAAACGTATGTGAAGTAAAGGAAGGCGACTGGAGACAGAGCGAAAGTGTGTATTCTACGCTCCGAGCTTTGTAAGCATATTCGATTTGGCGCAGTATACACAATGGTGTATAGTGGAAGCATTTTTTGCTCTGGGTGTCCAAAAATCGACATATTTGATCGATAATTAAACATTATTAGCTTCCTCAGTCTCTTTAAAGTTTCAGAAAGGCAATAATGCCAGCGCAATACATTAAGTTTAATTTAAAAGTTATTTTTAATGCATTTTAAATGCACTATACCTTGATTTCTTCCTTCATCTGTTTTACTATAAATTTCGAAGATCAAGTTCCGGATCCGGTTTAAATGGACGGTTCCGGTTGGCGGTTTTGGTGGGTTTGCGAGAGAGCAGCTTCGTTTTCCTGCAGACTTCGCCACTGTGGCCTAGTCGGAGAGAATCTTACTCGGTTCCGAATGTTGCCTTGACTGTGGCCAGGATTACCATCTCATAACGATCCAGCATGGCTGTTTTCCTAGTTTCAAGCAGAAGTTAACGGATGAACCGACGACATACTTACAAAGGTCAATTCCATAACTTAGATCTCTGAACTACCTACTATCAATATGGTTTAGCTATCGAATTTATAATAACTTACAAAATCGTTTAAAGGTATGGCAAGCAAAATTGATTAACTTTACTAAACAATAATAACTATCATTTGCGAACACAAAATTTTGGTGTCATAGCGCATTTCTGCGCGAGTTTGGTGTGACGCTCATGAAACAGTAGACAGTATGTGTACCGCTTGCATAAGTAATGCTCATGTTGCTTACTGTTTCATGTATAAGTATATTTGCGTTGGGCCGCTGTTCAACCATTGTATTTTAAATTTGTTTCCAGGACACTCAAAAAGTGATAAATAATAACACGATGTCATTGCAAGCAGCGGTCGAGGAAATGCGTATTCAAGCTCACCATCAGCTTGATGCGATTTATAATACGAAGCAGGTAACTTATTTTTGTTCTGTTGTGTATTGCCAAGCCTTTCTTTTCACAATTTGGAACGCGACAAGTACTTAGCCTACTTGATGGAACGGTTCCCACTAGATATATACTTCTAACTCTACATCTGTATCGTTGTATTTTGTTGAATCACATTGTAACTCAGTGTGTTGAGTTCGATTTCTTTATAATCATTTGCTCATGGGTTATTTTCGTTTACCACTGATTTGATTTATAGTTCCTTCAATTACTAGGACTAAATGAACTACTGATGCCCGGGCTTATTTAGTTCAGTATGAAACGGTAGATGTCTAATTATGTCCTAACAGACCAATCTTAAATTGGATGGGCCGGTTTAATGGAGTCCCTCACATTTTTAACATTTCTCCAGTTTATAACGGTGCGACTTGGTCCCGGACCAAGTTTTTTTATATTTTTTTTCAAAATTTCATTTCATAGGAACACATTTGTTTAAGTTGAACTTTAACAACATATCTATTAACAGGCATTGTTTTACCGCAGATTGAAAACAATAATTTAATGTTAAATAAAAACCGGGTTTTGACAATTTTTTGTTTCGCAACCCGAATTGCGGCGTCCCCAGTTGTTGTCCCTCCCAAAATTCGGACGAAGCTGTTCCGCTCCAGGTGCAGTCAAAGCCATTTTTTAACTTTTCTACGAGGAAAGGGGTATAGCATTATAATTAATCGTGTTTCTTAAGATTGATACAGAACCTTAACCCCTCACTAAAAGCCATTAAACTCTGATTTTATTTTTAATCCATGGGTTCTCGAAATTAGCCATGTTTTTCTCAAAACGGTCAGTATATTTTCCCTTTACGATTCCTTTTGCACATACTTCGAGGTACGTCGAGGAAATCACATTATGTCATTTAGTCATTTCCAACAATTGTTATTACAACGCCAGCAATACGTATTCTAAATTTTTGTTCTCCAAAATATACTATGGACTTGTCAAAGCCAATGTTTTAGTTCTGGATTTATTCTGCAACACATGCAACTATCTCAATAGCGAACCATATGCAGCTATATAGAGATTCTCTCTACAATTTGAGACTAAACAAATCTACATGTTTTTATTTGTTATGGAGATAATGATCATTATCGCATATTTCGGACCTCATCCTATATTCTTGACCCATTGTTACTTAATCCCATAAAATGGGTATAGACAACAATAACATCTCATACGCATTTACATAACCTTTTCTCACTCTACGCAATATGATCCACATATTTTCATTAGTTATGGAGCTGTGGTTGTTTTCGTATAATTCGAGCTTCATGGGCTCTTATAAATATCACTCTTTAGGGCCCTAATCCTGGCTTCAAGGTAAAGGCTTTATAGATTGAGCCTTAATTGTTCTACAAAAACACTGAAATATCTGTATCCTTTGTCGATATATGCCGAAATTTTGCTTTCTCGCCGCCGTTTTGACATGACCCCTTGACCCCACTTTTACAGTGCGAAGGAGTTGGAATCTGTTTTCGGTCCCAACTAAGGTGCACAAACTATCGCGCACGACGATCAGATGTTGCTATTTTAGGTTATGGATCTCACAAAAATCTACAAACTGACAGTACCAAATTTCGCCACATGAAAAGTGAGAATTGAGTGTTAACACGCAGAATGCAATTGTTTTTTTAGTTTATACTTAAAACGCTTGAGGGCCTGTGAATACAGCAAATGTATGGATTATGGGGATGCTATTTGGAATTGTACCATTTTGATGGATATATTGTGGAAAAATGGTAATTATAAATATGTAAATCTTTCGCTCTTTCAACATTATTTATTATAATTATGTAATTTCTGTAAATTTGTCATCTGCTTTGCTTTGGGCATCGTCTAGCGCATTGTTCTCTGTGGACAAATGACGTGTAGTGATGAAAAGTTCAAAATGTGACTAATTTTTATTTAGATATCTTTGAATCTGATGGATAAGAAGATACAGAACATGATGGATAAACTCAGTCAAACTATTCAGTTCACTGCTCGGCTGCTGGAACATGCAACGCCACCAGAGGTAAGTAGTGCTCAGTGCGATGTTACGCAGTCGCAGCCAACGGACGCATATAGAAACATCATTTGCTTAATCCGTTGCCAACTTATCAATCATAAGCGTTCTCCGATCATAATGTTTTCTGTTGCAAATTTTGGACAGCTGTTAACTTCAAAGGTATAATGAGTAGAATATTCATGGGTATGAACATATATTGTGCAAATTTTAGTTCTGTACCGTTTACATTACGTAATTTGTCACATGATGGAATCAGGTATGCGCCGGTGCAATGTAGTGCGGCTCAGCAAAATAGTTCTGAAATAGGCGACAGCATTACAGTACTGGTTACGTTGGATGACCAGTGAACTTTATATATCTGGTATTTAGTATTATGGGGTTTTCTCATTGTATTTTCGCTTACAAGGTGACTTCGGAACAAAATGTTCAGTGTTTTTATTGCTATTGTTGCGCAACAAGCGTTAGTGAGGCCAATGACTCGCAATATTTCAAGTTTTTTTTGGTAATCTGTTGCTACGCCTTGTAAAATCATCAGGTAAACGTTGCCTTTCCGAAGGCCATATGCTCAGGACCCATAATGTTTCCAAAAACAAAACCGTGAAACACATTTTAACTAGCGAATAGTTGAATTCGAGTGGAACGAGAATTTTCAATTTTGGCACTGGAGGAGGTTGAGGAGGTCCTGTCTGTGTGTGTTTGTTGCACCTGGATCTCGATAACGGTTGGGTGAATTTTGATGCGAAGCGATAGCTCATTCGAACCGCAGTGGTCGATTTAGGTGTAGTGACGGAGCCTGATTTTTGAATTTTTTGCCGTGAGAAAAGTTATGGGGCAAAATGACGTCATTTTGGCCCATTTTTCGGGTACCCCCTTCAGTTTTTGCGACTTTTCTCAATAAGTACACGAGGTAACCGCAAACTAATAGGCCTATTCCATGTAGCTTTACCAGGGCTTTCTAATGATATATAACATTTTTTCAACTACTTCCCAATCTGGACTCTTTAAGCTTATAGTTGGGGCCAAATTTCATATTTGGTGAAAAGCGTGGGAAATGCACCTAAATGTGTTTTTGTTGCTTTTAGTGTCTTATATGGGGTTTTCTGGGCAGATAAACTCATTGCAAGTGTTAAAAATATTGTTGGGCAAATATTTTTTACACATCTAGTTCATACTTGGCATAAAAAATGACGTTTTCGCAATTTTTTGTGAGAAGTCGTGGGAAGAGCACCTTAATGTGTGTTTATTGTTGGTTTTAGTGTCGCATATGGGGTTTTCTGGGCCGGCAAGCTCATTACGAGTGTCAAAAATATTGTGTGGCAAATATTTTTCACACTTCTGCTTCGGGGGATTGTTCTCACCACTCGAATTCTGACTCGCAAGCGAGCTTCACTAGTTACGATTGCAGCAGAGATCAGGGCTTGTCGTTTTCAGCATAATGCGCACTTGTAAAGATATAACAAATAACTAGTCTACATTTACATGTACATTTTGTTGCATTGACATGTTGTGTAGCCGAATTTCGTATTCAAAAGTCAATTTCAAGGTTACCATGAGAAATCCTTATGAAAATGCAATTACATCATACATGGGCCTAGGTCAGAAGTCCAAGGGTGGATAGCCGGATAGGGTTGTCGGAGCCTCAGGGGGAATGCAGCCCACTACCCCGTATGAGCATTTATGAATGCTATATATGAACTTTCAGGCTCGTTCCATGCGACTATGGCTTTCTACACTTACTTTGGGCACTTTGTAAATTTTTCTATTATCTCGTAGCTATACAGCATAGTTAAAATGATTTAACTAAATTTTGTTCAGTCCATTTGCCCTTACAAGTATCTAAATGCGCAACTCCTAAGGTTTTTATGATAATACATTAGTGAAATATTTTAGCTCAATCGTGCAAACGAAAAGCCATATAAATATTTATTGTCTTAGTTCCAGTCTAAGATGGTATTATTCGCAGAAAAAATTGAATGTACCATTATTGTACTGGTTTACAGTAACAGGTAGTCATTCAGCAGTATAAAACCATATTATGCAAACACAACTTAAGAATTACGCTTACCACGTGCAGTTCAACGTCTATCCTAACGACACTACTGAAGCGGCATTAATCATCTCTATCAGACGTGTGGATTATTGTTATAGTGGCGTAATTGACAATACAAAAAGCCTTTTTTTGATTTAAGGTGTTGGTGTTCAAGAAACTTCTAGAGACGCGGCTCCAAGCGATTCTTAATTATAATCCAGAGTTCAACCTGGAATCATTTGTGGATTTGAATTTTGTAACCGATTTATCCTCTGCGCGGTGAGCTTATTATAGTTTTTTGCTAAACTTGTCCTTTCTGCTCCGGTCAAAATACTGTTTTACTCTGCTTATTGTTATATTATGCTATGTATGTCTATATTTTTATGTAGTGATTTGAACTTTTAGTCGGGCCTTTTAGTCCGGGCCTCATCGTTACTTTAAAACACAGATAAATGCTTAGAATTTTGTTGGCCTCAGCACACAAAGTCCAGCGCAACGTAACGTCTGCCTCCAAAGTCAGGCACATGCAAAATGTGATCACTATAAAATATATAAATATATATATTATCAAGCACTATAATGTTTGATTGAAATGAGATGTGATTTTTCGCCGTTCATCTGATATAATTTAACGGTAGACAGCAGATTTTATTCAAAATGCATAATATTTTAACTAGTTTTTAAGTCCAATGGACTTGTTTAATATGTTCTGTTATATACAGTTAGCTGATCGATTGATTTTGTTCAGTTTATTAGCATGCTCGATCCGTGTTAATCTCATCAGTTAATTATGGCAATTTTTGTAGATATTAATGCACCTAATATAATCTTTTTTAATCTCCTAATTTAGCTTGGTCGTAGTAGGTACAGTAATCGTCACCATTGATCGCTACGCAATAGTTGTTCGCTGGCTGCTCGCGCACAACTTGGTTGTGGAAAAATAAAACTGTTTTGAAATTTTATAATTTGTTTTTGTTCGGTCGTAAGGCGACAATCAATTGCGCCGATTGGTGTAGCTGTACGAGTTTATGACGATGCAATGTGCAATGTAATCTGCAACTCTTAAACAGACGTTCTAGCAAACACGATCATTCAAAAATAAAGCGACTAAAGACGGTATCTCGCTACTAAATTATCATCGTTGAAACGTATTTTCATTGGAACGTTTATTAGGCAGCCCAATGGACCTCTTGATGTTGGCGGTTGATAAACCGTGCTTTCGGTGGAGCATTTTCAATAGGGGAGACTATAGAAAACCATAGGGGTCAGAGCCCCCCCTATATAGGGGGAAGATGTAAATAGGGGGGGACATTGTGCCAGCCGGCATCATCAATCATGAGCGCGTGGATGATGACTTTGTGCAGCTGACACCCGACGACGATGTTTTCTTCAATTACGGGTCGGATGACTTCGAAGGGTTCGACGATGCAGACGTCGGTGAATCAGTAGCTTACGACGAAGCGGAATGCGGCGGTGCTAATGTCGATGATGATGACGATAGTGGCGGCGCCGGGCACCAGGCTGACGCTCAGCCTGGGCCGAGCGGGTTGTGCCAATAGGCACTTCCCGACTCCCAATATCATATCATCGATGGGGGGGTAAACACGGCGGCGAAAGTCTAACGGCGGGCGAAGGCGGCAGCATAGGGGCGATAACTTCCACGTTTAACACTCACTCGGCGATCACACCACAATGAACCACCGCCAAACGTACGCACCAACAAAACCAATATGTGTCATGGATGTCTGACGCCCCCTAACAACACAAATTAACGGTTAGTAAAATATTGAATTTTTATAGTTTATAAATATTTTAAAGTGTTAAAATTATTTTTACAATAGGGGTCAAAATGGAAAAAATAGGGGTCAGCGAAATAGGGGGGAGGTCGCCAATAGGGGTAAGAATCGCGGCGAGTGGGGTAAGCCCCCTACCTCCCCCCTATACCGAAAACTTGGATAAACATATGCCCAGTCCTAACTCCAGAATTAGCGAAACACCGAGAGCACGAGCTAAAATATAATATTCTGATTTTGAGAGGATTTTGGTTTTGTTCAAATTCGGTGTGAGGATAAGAGCGAAATGGTGCGGGGACAAACGCCTGCGTTGAGTACCAGATTTGTGAGCAGTAATGTGAATTTATTCTGTGAGCAGTTGTTTGTGTTCGGCTCTTACCGAAGTTCGGACATTGGAATCTTTTGGCTACTAATTATTTTGATGTAATTTTCGTGCCTATGTTATAGCTCCGCTATTGCAAATTCGTTCGGTCATATCAAGCAAGGAAATGAGCTGACACAGGTGACGAATGTTGTTGGGCAACAGCGAGCGCATTTGGATAGTCGCCCAAGTTCTGCTGCCGCCGCGGTAGCCTCCGCCGGTATGTGTGGGTTTATGTGAAATACAAATTATAGTAAGAGGTGTGATCTTCGGTTGTTATCAAAGACAGCAGCAGTAAACTGTTCAATTTATAATGTAGTACGCTGACATTTTACTGTAGCTGACATTTGTACCTTGGTCTTTAACGCTGAAAGCTTCCTTTGTCAGAGCCCAGTTTTCGAACCCGTATGTTAAGACAGGCCTAATGCAAGCCTTATAAATCTTCCGTCGGAGCGTTAGAAGATTGTGTTGGTTAACCCAGAGGTTTGCCAGTTCTTTCGATGTCGCCTACGCAGATTGTCATATCCTGTTTGCCCGTTTAACGTTTATGATAATGTCTGCCACGTCTCCAAGGTATGTCCATAATTTAACCACGTTCTTATCCCTGGTTTTTGGTTCCCAATCCGGGATACGACACGGCCGATAAATGAATCGTTTATTTGTGTTCGGCGGCGTTGCACTCCAGAACCCTTTTCGTGAATATATCCTGAGCATTTGCTGGACATGGCGGCGTTGAAGCCCACTTTCTTACCACAACTTCCATGGGGAAGCTTGCCAGACTGTACGGGAGAGCAGTTGTTGCTTGCCTTTTGCGGTACTTAATCAAACATTTTCTCTGGGTTAACGAATGCAACCCACAGTTCTTTTCGCATGGCTTGCTGCTATCTGAGCATAAAAATAGCATCGATTATACTAATGCCCAGCATAGAACCTCACTGAGTGAGATGTCTAATCAATAGGTACCACTTTCCTAAGTCTACCCTGTAGGAGTGCCTCACAGACCTTGATACCGTGCTCCAACAAGTGAATGCCTCCTAATAGTTGTAGCTCAGTGGTTGGACTTTGCACTTGTAGGTGTATACAGCAATGTTGTAGTCCCACTCTATGCTTTAGAACATCATCACATTAGTGGGAGATTCCATGTTGACCACAATCATTGTTTCGACCACAAATCAGGACGGTACACGGGCTTTGCCCTTCATCGGTTTGATTCCCCATCTGACTTCTTCAGTTGCGAACTGACGCAACGGGAGTGGGTTTCACTTCGTCCAGCTCAATTGCCGCTCGATGTTCAGCAGTATCAAGAACCCTTCGCTTTTATCCAGTTAGCTCCCGCTTGTTTTACGACATGTGTCTTGTTACTTTAAACATGCCTTTCTTTCTGATAAGTTATGACACAGCTGTGCAGGAAATGTTTATTAACACTTGCACGGATCCCGTGAAGTCCTTTACGACTTAAGAGGATTCGTTCTAGTCCTTTCTGTTTTTCTTTCCGCGCTTTATAGACGTGTTTCTTTTCCTAGATGGCTTGCTGTATTTCGAAATTTTACCACATTGTCTCTCTATCATCCCTCCCTTCATGTACCGCGGACTTACGCTGCTGTTGACATCATTACTTTCCTGTATAACTGCCAATCTCGATATTTGTGCTGATTTTTACTATCGTTCTGACCCGTTGAGTCGATAAAGTTACGGAGACTTGTTAAAATTATCCTTAGCCTCATTCTGTCTGTCTACTTGTGGCGAATAGAGTGACACGATATTTTAAGTTATCTTTTGAGTCACATTTTGATCTCAACAACGTCATATTCCACAAGTATATATTCAGCATCAGCATATTAGGCATTCAACGGCAAGCAGACCGACATTGTTTATACTGCTCCAGGAAAGTTTGTAACAGTTATATTTCTTACCAAAAATCCTGGTGCCGACCTTTTATTCTCTACTCCATGTTCTAGACTGATATCGACGTTTTGTTCTTTCTAGCATGTCACATACTTCTTCACTTTGTGATGTAATTATGCCAACATTCGCAGTGGTGAACCGGTGTTATTGACCGGTTTGCATGGTTCATCCCGCTAGCTAACCTGAGTGGGGAAGCAATTCGTCCAGCTATTTCCGGTTCATTGTAGAAACTCAAAATATATAGAAACAGACATATCGCCATGGCCACGC
This sequence comes from Trileptium ribeirensis, assembly GCA_030248225.1. Taxonomy (NCBI): domain Eukaryota; kingdom Metazoa; phylum Nematoda; class Enoplea; order Enoplida; family Thoracostomopsidae; genus Trileptium; species Trileptium ribeirensis. The sequence continues at coordinate 11,384 of JASANE010007305.1, read as the reverse complement.
GCGCAGGAATTTTTCATAATAACCTGCAGCAGTTTGTTAAAACTCCTGCCAGGTCGATGCTTGTAGCAGCTATTTTACACATCCAGAAGTCTGTGCGATACGTTTGAATTAAACCGGTCCAACTCGGTAACAGAGTATGGCTTGCGCAGAAGTACTTAGGGTATGCTTGGCTAACATAAATTGCGTCAAGCACCCGCCAGTGCGCTTGTAAACTTGGTAAATCAGTCTAAATTGAAGTAAACTAACATTATCTGCAACGCAGCTAGAACATGCAGATTATTTGTTGAAATGAGCAGCATCAGTTTGTCCATTTATAGCATTCTGATTAGAAAGTTATCAGTATTATCATCTGAATGACGGTACTGTTTGTCACGCTAGCAATAAGTGATCTACATGATAAGAAAATATTCTATCTATAATTTTTACAAACGTATCAACCAATAATTTCAAGTTTCCTACATAACAACATCTAACAAACGTATGTGTAGTAAAGGGAGGCGACTGGAGATAGAGCGAAAGTGTGTATTCTACGCTCCAAGCTTTGTAAGCACATTCGATTTGACGCAGCATGCGCAATGGTATATAGTGGAAGACATTTTGTGCTCTAAATGTCCAAAAACCGACATATTTGATCGATAAATAAATATTATTAGCTATCTCTATCTTAAAATTCAGATGAAGGCAGAAAATCATCGCAATACATTAAGTTTAATGTAAAAGTTATTTTTAATACATTTTAAATCCACTATACCTTCATTTCTTCCGTCATCTGTTTTACTATATATATAGCTAATAATATTTATTTATCGATCAAATGTGTCGGTTTTTGGACATTTAGAGCACAAAATGTCTTCCACTATACACCATTGCGTATGCTGCGTCAAATCGAATGTGCTTACAAAGCTTGGAGCGTAGAATAAAAACTTCCGCTCTGTCCCCAGTCGCCTCCCTTTACTACACAACGTTTGTTAGATGTTGTTCTGTAGGAAACTTGAAATTATTGGTTGATATGATTCTAAGAGAAATTAATAGATAGAAAGTAATTTTCTTATCAGTGGTAAGAGTCACTGTATTGGCTAGCGTTGGACAAACAGTGCCCGTCAGTTAGATGATAATACTGATAACTTTCTAATCAGAATGCTATAAATGGGACAAACTGATGCTGCTCGCACAGTTTCAACAAATACAGTTCATTGCCAAGAATGCAGTTTCTGGCTGCGTTGCAGATAACGTTATTTTTCTTCAATTTAGCCTGATTTACAAAGTTTACAAGCGCACTGGCTGGTGCTTGACGCAATTTATGTTAGCCAAGCTTACGCTAAGTACAGCGAAATCCATACTGTTTTACCGAGTTGGACAGTTTAATTCGAACACACCCCGCAGACTTCGGAATGTGTAAAATAGCTGCTACAAGCATCGACCTAGCTTTGTTTTGTTAACAAACTCCGGCCGGTTAAGATGAAAAATTCCTACTGAAATTGTGCCCAACTTACGTTTCACACTGCAAATTGCTGTGTTAATCTTTTCTTTTCCTCGATTGTATTGCAACTTGATCGTTGCATAATATATATTACATATGTTTGGATCAGAGATGAAGCAAAAATGTGGAAAATGTCAAACAAAATTTTTAAACCGGAATTTCGGTTCCGGTATGGTTTTTGCCCTTTGCCGGAACACGATTTTCGCCGGAACGGGAATTCCGGTTACTCCCTGGTACACACGTATAGGGTATGTATATATAATTTGGTCGTGTCGGATCTGACGCAGTGTGGACAGTGCTAGGGTTGCATCTATCCAAAGCGTTAAAGTGCACTTCAATGACGATCAAATTGAAGTACCATCTGCGAAACGGATTTTATGACAAATATAGATTGTCGGATTGAATTGTGATTAGCAGTGATGGGCAGGGATACGGTTTATCATTTCCGGATATCCGGGTAAATTTGTGGGATATATAGGCCAACCACATATCCTATAATTTCAAACTTTTATTTAAACTTCAAAAACTGTACACTACGCTTTGATTTTCAATAATACAGATGTGTTTCATCATTTATCAACATATGTGATTATCTTCCAAAATCAAAACAAATAAATAATTACATTAAAAGCTTAATAAATAAATGTACCATTATTCGTCATAGTAACATGTTCGGATTCTATCGGAGAGTATCCGTAAAAAAACCAGCTAAAGGTAGTCAAAAATTATCCAGCTTCAAGTCGTAAATTGCTGCAACTAAGCAATTTTTTTAAAATTTAATCATTAGGCAAGATTAAATCATCGTATGACAGTAGGAGCTTGATTATTGACTGAACTATCAAAATATGAGCCTATGACCGCGACGAATAACAGTGAAGTACGACATATTTCTCAAAACATCACACGGCAGATTTTCAAATGTTTCTTGGTATATAAGATATTTTAACAGAAAATTTTTAACTGTGGTAACACATGTAGTTTCTATGGCGCAACTTAATACAATTAATACAACTTAGTGCATTAAATTAGTTTGTTGCGTAGCATACGTTTGACTGTGTATTGCTATTCACTCGCGGGATGAGGAGCATTAAGCTTCGGAGCAACAGCATCGTCGTAGCTCAGTGGTTAGCGAGCGCATCTCTAAGGCAAACGCGACAGGCGAAATGCAAATTAATGAAGCAATGAAAATAGGAGCAGTGTGGTCAGAAACAAGATAGATCATATTGAGATTGAGATGCCAGGAACATTTATCAAATCGACATGAACAGAGCAGGTTTTTATTTAAACTACAATGCTAACTTACAACCTACAGTTATTTCAGAAATATGGATAATCCAAACATCAAATTAAAATTATAAAAACAAAAATCTACGGCTCTCAAAATAGCGTAAGTCCGAGGAATGTTAAATTTCGACGAGTTTTTTGTTATAGCTCGACTCAATCAAAAATTCACGCCCTTAGCCTTTCTAGCTGCAACCACAGAAGTTAAACTATGTACCGCATTTGTTAAATTGGATGAATGATAGATAATAACATAATCTTGCATTATTTCCTCACCCAAGATTCTGGCTTTGAATCTTTAACTGCTTCAAGACAGCTGTGTGCATATACCAGATGCTGCGCTAAGACTAGTGGATTTAGTGTCATTCCTTTTAAATATATACTGACAACACAAGAATGGAGGTGCCGTAGTAGCTGCACTACACTGGCCAAGTCCTCGTGTTTGCTCTCAACCAATCTCTTAAAACATGTTATACTGGTGTATAATATGTGTAGCCAGTGTAGCGTTCACAATGTCGCACGGATATGCTCCCATCGACTTGTGCAGAAGACTACTCTTGCCGCATTGTGGAGTAGACGACGAAGAGCAATAAATGAACGCTTTTCACAGAAAGCATGTAGTGCATTGCAATAGTCAATGTGGTACATTATGAAGGTCCTCACAATAAGCTGCGCTGTGTCGCTGTCGAGCCTCCATCAGGTTTGGTTAATTTGGCTATGTGCAGAAACCTGACAGAGCAGTGATGTGTTCACTGAGGTTCAACCGAAAGTCCTGAGTGATGCCCAGTATTTTGACGGTATGTGACGGTTCGTCAGGGACGTCACGAATTTGCAACGATGGTGCAGGGCCTGTGCGTCTGAAGAAGTACATCAATTCGGTTTTAGACTCATTGAGTTTCGGTCTGTTGTCGAAGAACCGCTGCCGTACTGAAAGCCGTTGCAGAGATTATACGACGTCGCCCACAGTGGCGGGTTCGAAATGCCTGTATACCTGCATATCGGCGGCGTAGCCGTGGGCGCAGAAGCCAGCAGCAGTAATTATTTCGAGTACAGGTGCATTAGTAATATTAAAAATACCTAGTCCGATCACGTTTCCTTGAGGAACGCCGTTGACTAGTGGTAAAGCCCATGAGAGGACTCTGCCAATTTCGATTTATTGGTAGCGATCTGATAAGTACTACACGAACCACCCAAGTGCCAAGATGACATCCCAATGTCCTATAGCCGCTTGATAATGAGAGCGTGATCAACTGTGTCGATCTCAGCTAACCAGTACCATAGTTTGCTCACTCGTGAAGGCGTTTTGAACGTCACTGCATATATTAACCAATGCAGTTTCAGTTGAGTGTCTTTTACGGTACGCAGATTGATAGTTCGACACTGTGCTTTCGTTTTTGAGTCGGGGAAGCATAATAGCAAGCTTTTCACGGGAAGGCATGGTGCTTGTCGCTATAGATTCATTTATTGCAGTCGTGAAATGATTAACCAACTTATTAGCAAATCGCTTATTACAGACGTTGACAGAGCATCCAGTGAGCAGCATTTGTTCTTACTGCTTTCGAATAGGCGACGCAACAGATTTTCCGTTACTGGTTGCAGAATCAATTGCACGTTACTGCTGTTGCATGATGGGAAACAGGGTTGTTTTTTAAAGTGGACAGATAAAACGTGGATCGAATTGTCTCAATCTTGCTCGCGAAAAATGTAGCGAAATCATCGGCACGGTCCGGCGGAGCATGAGTCTGGTTCCTTGTCAATTTCGTCAGGGATAGTGACAATCCATTTCTTTCCATTTACAACATCGCCGAGTGGGCTTCCAGGAGGAATTTATAATTTCTGCTGACACAGTTTACGGCACGTTTTGCTCATGGCGGTTGTACTCTTCTTTGCTCATGTGACATTGTGATCATCGGTAGAACCGCTCAAACCGTCTGATCAACGCCTTGGCTGTATGGTATTCACCGTCAAACCAACGGGACACAGGGTGGTCCCGAATGAGTTTGATTTTGGCATGAACGCAACGTGTCGGCAATGATTGACAGTGCAGAATACAGATGGCTGACGCGATCCTCCATCGAATTGCTCAAGGGTAGCATAAGGGATGACAAAACTGTTCGAAATAACTCACTGTCCTCGGAATTCTAACATCGAAACTGGATGGGAGTTGTTCTTGTATCGGTGTTAACACGATAGTTAAGGTTTGCGATTACTAAAAGATGATTGGACACTGCACATTCACTTACTATCACACTCGAGAGAAGACTATTGTCGGTGAACAAGATTATGAGGTCCAGCGTGTTGCCCTGGTCGTGGGTCCGGCCGGTAACGTTCTGGCTGAGACCATAAGAGTCTAGAAGCGCGAGTAGACACAATATGTTTGTGACATAGGGATGTTGAAATCACCAACAGTTAGTAGATCGGGTGCGTTGATCGTCAGTAGAGTAGACACGGTGTAGAAACTGTGAAGTGAAAACTGGGGCAGACGATAAAGGGCAAGTAAGGTCACGGAGCAACTATCCATGTTATTTGTTCCATACATGAATTCAAACTATCACAAGCGTATGCCGAAACATCCTCATGAGGCCTGTAATTCAGTGAAGTTCTGTATATGGCCGCAAGTTCCCCACCCCTTCCAGACGTTTTGGGCTTTCCTCAGCTTGAGAAAAATGTGTGAGTACATTCGCGCTACTACTTTTCGTGCCTTTCACTACAATCCATCAATAAATAAATATACATGGGTGAAAATATGGTCTCAAAACTGAATTAATTAGGTTCCAGAAGAAATAAATTTAAATTTCCAAGTTTCGAATATTTAGCTCAAGATTCGAAAAGTAAGTCTATTAATATTGTTAACTATGTACCCTGTCAGTTTGTAGCAGAATGCTAGAATTGAACGAAAAAAAAAAAAAAAAAGAAAAATTTAACTAAAATCTACAATGTTCTTACCAACTAAATATATTTTTCATTTGTTATCAGCGCCTGTGTCTAGGAATTCCTATGTGAATTTTCGACCTATGACTGACAACATCCGTATAAATTTGGGAACATTATCTTGTATTTATTTTTAGTTATCGCTCAATCGATCTGTTCTATTTATATACTTTTTTTTTAACTTTTTTTCTTTTTGTTTTTATTTTTTTTTATTTTTTCTCTTTAATATTTAGCTTGTTTATTCTTTTTTATTATGGCAAGAAAGGATTAATAACAACATTCATTATCAGGCGGGAAGGATGTCGTGTTTTGGAAAGGCGAGGGCATGAGAGGCGAGAGGCGATTGCCGATTTGAAAAAATGGTAGGGATCGGTTGGTGAAGAACGATTGACTTGGAATCAATGAGCAAGAGATTTAGATATGGGTAGATTGGCGTTGCTCGATTGCGGATTCAGAATAACGATGAAACAGAATTGGGAAATAGAACTGGAATGGGATTGAAATATAAGAAAGGAGACTGAAGACGGGATTAAAGTGGAAAGTTGAAGAACGAACGTTTAATGATTGTTTGGAAGAAAAAGATGAGTGCGTTGTTAACATTCTCTTCTTATGATTCTTTGATTGTATTGAATCTATATTATATACCTTTAATGAAATGACGATGACGCGTTTCTGATGAAGATTTTTTTTATATATTTTTTCAGATGATAGGATTTTAAGAATGATATTTTATATTTTTAATTAATTATATTTAAGGGGAAGAGTATTTTTTAATCTTATTCACTGTTTCTTTTATTTCTCTTTTCAAAGGTCTGTTTATTGTTATTGTTTTTTCTGTTGCTGATTCTTTGTATCTGTTTTCTTTTTTGCTATTCTGTCTAGCTTAATTTTCTGGCTTTTCAATTTTTTATATATTTGTATAATATTTTTTTCTTTATTTGTTTTTTTTTTTTTTCTATTTTCTCTTTTCATTTTTATTTATTTTTTTTCTATTTTCTTTTTTTTTATTTAACGAATTACTTTTCTGCTTCTTTTTTTATTTTTTTCTTTTGTTTCTTTTTCCTCTATTTTTTTCTTGTTTTTTTTCTTTTTTTTTATTTCTTTCCTTTCTTTCTTTTTCTCTGATTTATTTCTTTTTCTTTCTACTTTATATTTAATTTTTTCCTTTTTTCTTTCTTTTTTCCCTTTCCTTTTTTCTTTTCTTTTCCGTTTTTATTTTTTTCTTTTTTTTCTTTTTTTTTTTTTTTTTCGTTTCTTTTTATTTTTTCGGCTTCCTTTTCTGCGGGATTTTTTTTGCTCTTTTTTTTTTTTTTGCTTTTTGTGTGACTCTTCCTTTTCCTTTTCTTTTTACGGGCGGAAACGGGAATCGGGAACGATTGGGACTTTTGATGTAGGGGAGGAAGGGAAACGGCATTGGGAACGGGAATCGGGAACGGAGAAATTGTCGGGAATTGGATCGATGGCAAACGAAATGGGGAATTGGGAACGGGATCACTGGAATTGAAACGGGAATTCGAAAACGGGAATCGGGAATTGGGAAACGGGAATGGTCGAAACGAATTGGGATTGCGGATGTTGTGGAAGGGCGCTGGGGATGACGGGCTGGAGGAAGTTGGATATTTCTTTTATGGAAAAATGAAGGTGAATTTGTTTATTTTTTATATGATTATATATATTATTTTGTTTTTTTTGGATTTTTTTATTTAACTTTATTTTTTTTTCTATTTGAGAGACTTTTTTTCTTTTTTTCTTTTTGGTTTCATTTTTTACTATTATGATTATATATTATTCTTTTTTTTGATTTTTTTTTTTTTTTTATTTTTTTTTTTTTTTTTATTTTTTAGATTTTTTTTTCTTTTATTTTTTTTTTTTTAAACTTCTTTATTTTTCTTATTTTTCTTATTATTATTATATATTATATTTTTTTTTTTTTTCTTTTGTGTTATTTCTTTTTTTTTTTTTTTGTTCTTTTTCTTTTTTTTTTTTTTTCTTTCTTTTTCTTTTTTTTTTACTTTTTTGTTTCTGCTTATATTTCTTTTTTTCTTTTTTTTTTTTTTTTTTTTTTTTTTTTTATTTTTTGTTTATTTTATAAATTTTTTTTTTTTTTTCTTCATTTTTTTTTTTTTTTTTTATTTATTTTTTTTGGTTTTTTTTTTTTTTTTTTTTTTTTTTTTTTTTATTTTTTTTGTCGGTTTGGTTTTTTTTTCGGTGGGGGGGGGGCTTCTTAATGTCAAATTTATACGGATGTTGTCAGTCATAGGTCGAAAAAAATTGGCATCAAGCAACTATCAACCTATTAGACACAGCGGTAATAACAAATGAAATATATTTAGTTGCTAGGGTAAACTTATTTCTGATTTTAGTTAAAGAATAGCAAGCGACAGGTCAGTGCTCGATTCTAGTCATTTACTGCTTACGAACTTGAGACAGGTTCAGTGCGTTAACAATATTAATAGAGCTTACTTTTCGAATCTTGAGCTAAACCTCGAAACTTTGAAATTAAGAAGTCTTCTGGAACCTAATTAATTCAGTTTTGAGACCATGTTTTCACCCATGTATATTTATTTATTGATGGATTGTAGTGAAAGGCACGAAAAGTAGTAGCGCGAATGTACTCACACATTTTTCTCAAGCTGAGGAAAGCCCAAAACGTCTGGAAGGGGTGGGGAACTTGCGGCCATATACAGAACTTCACTGAATTACAGCCCTCATTAGGATGTTTCGGCATACGCTTTTATAGTTTGAATTCATGTATGGAACAAATAACATGATAATTGCTCCGTGACCTTACTTGCCCTTTATCGTCTGCCCCAGTTTTCACTTCACAAGTTTCTATACCGTGTCTACTCTACTGACGATCAACGCACCCGATCTATTAACTGTTGCTGATTTCAACATCCCTATGTCACAAACATATTGTGTCTACTTGCTGCTTCTAACTCTTATGGTTCCTCAGCCAGAACGTTACCGGCCGGACCCACGACCAGGGCAACACGCTGGACCTCATAATCTTGTTCACCGACAATAGTCTTCTCTCGAGTGTGATAGTAAGTGAATGTGCAGTGTCCAATCATCTTTTAGTAATCGCAAACCTTAACTATCGCGTTAACACCGATACAAGAACAACTCCCATCCAGTTTCGATGTTAGAATTCCGAGGACAGTGAGTTATTTCGAACAGTTTTGTCATCCCTTATGCTACCCTTGAGCAATTCGATGGAGGATCGCGTCAGCCATCTGTATTCTGCACTGTCAATCATTGCCGACACGTTGCGTTCATGCCGAAATCAAACTCGATTTGGGACCACCCTGTGTCCCGTTGGTTTGACGGTGAATACCATACAGCCAAGGCGTTGATCAGACGGTTTGAGCGCTCTGACCATGATTACAATGTCACATGAGCAAAGAAGAGTACAACCGCCATGAGCAAAACGTGCCGTAAACTGTGTCAGCAGAAATTATAAATTCCTCCTGAAGCCCACTCGGCGATGTTGTAAATGGAGAGACTGAAATCTCACCATCCCTGACGAAATTGACAAGGAACCAGACTCATGCTCCGCCGTACCGTGCCGATGATTTTGCTGAAACATTTTCGGCGAGCAAGATTGAGACAATTCGATCCACGTTTTATCTGTCCACTTTAAAAAACAACCCTGTTTCCCATCATGCAACAGCAGTAACGTGCAATTGATTCTGCAACCAGTAACGGAAAATCTGTTGCGTCGCCTATTCGAAAGCAGTAAGAACAAATGCTGCTCACTGGATGCTCTGTCAACGTCTGTAATAAGCGATTTGCTAATAAGTTGGTTAATCATTTCACGACTGCAATAAATGAATCTATAGCGACAAGCACCATGCCTTCCCGTGAAAAGCTTGCTATTATGCTTCCCCGACTCAAAAACGAAAGCACAGTGTCGAACTATCAATCTGCGTACCGTAAAAGACACTCAACTGAAACTGCATTGGTTAATATATGCAGTGACGTTCAAAACGCCTTCACGAGTGAGCAAACTATGGTACTGGTTAGCTGATAATTGACACAGTTGATCACGCTCTCATTATCAAGCGGCTATAGGACATTGGGATGTCATCTTGGCACTTGGGTGGTTCGTGTAGTACTTATCAGATCGCTACCAATAAATCGAATTTGGCAAGGTCCTTCTTATGCGCTTTACCACTAGTCAACGGCGTTCCTCAAGGAAACGTGATCGGACTAGGTATTTTTAATATTACTAATGCACCTGTACTCAAATAATTACTGCTGCTGGCTTCTGCGCCCACGGCTACGCCGCCGATATGCAGGTATACAGGCATTTCGAACCCGCCACTGTGGGCGACGTCTGATAATCTCTGCAACGGCTTTCAGTACGGCAGCGGTTCTTCGACAACAGACCGAAACTCAATGAGTCTGTAACCCCAATCCACGTACTTCTTCAGACGCACAGGCCCTGCACCATCGTTGCAAATTCGTGACGTCCCTGACGAACCGTCACATACCGTCAAAATACTGGGCATCACTCACGACTGTCGGTTGAACCTCAGTGAACACACCAATGCTCTGTCAGGTTTCTGCACATAGCCAAATTAACCAAACCTGATCGAGGCTCGACAGCGACACAGCGCAGCTTATTGTGAGGACCTTCATAATGTACCACATTGACTATCGCAACTATGGTACACGCCCCTTCTGTGAAAAGCGTTCATTTATTGCTCTTTCGTCGTCTGATCATACTCTGGCAAGCAGCCAGTCTTCTGCACAAGTCGATGGGAGCATATCCGTGCGACATTGTGAACGCTACACTGGCTACACATATTATACACCAGTATAACATGTGTTAAGAGATTGGTTGAGAGCAAACACGAGGACTTGGCCAGTGTAGTGCAGCTACTACGGCACCTCCATTCTTGTGTTGTCAATATATATTTAAAGGACTGACATGTAATCCACTAGTCTTAGCGCAGCATCTGGTATATGCACACAGCTGTCTTGAAGCAGTTAAAGATTCAAAGCCAGAATCTTGGGTGAGGAAATAATGCAAGATTATGTTATTATCTATCATTCATCCAATTTCATACGGCCTTAACTAAATACCGCTGGCGTTATTACAAGGATAGAATTAACTAGTCAAAACACCTTGTTTGATTTCTTGCGGTAAAGCTTCCGTGCATTTATTCCCCACGATTTGACAAGTTGCTGAAGACTTCCATTGCGCATCACCAAGCTGCACTATTTGTTGAAAGCCGCCTCGAGGTATGATTGAATGTTTTTAATGCCTCGAGGAAGAAGAGGGACGCCTTCGACGTTACAAGACAAAGACGCGCCTAAAGGGGCGATGGGGATTGGGCCTGGGAATGAATCCTCCACAATGAAATTTTTGTGATTTATTAATGGTATCCCCTTACTGAAATATGATCCGCACACATTTCTTAAAACTATGTTCCTTAACCACTAGCGATATCGAGTCGAAATAGGGAAAGCATTAGGAAACAATCAAAAATCGAGGGAAAATTGGCAAATATCGGAGGAAAATCGGCAAAAATCGAAAGAAAATTGGCAAAAATGAGAAGCAATTTCGAGTCGCGAAAAACTTCGAAAATTATTTCCCAAATTTTGAGTCGCGAAAAACTTCAAAAATTGTTTCCCAAATTTCGAGTCGCGAAAAACTTCGGAAATTTATTTCCTCCCAGCCCCC
>JASANE010007303.1:0-27365 GCA_030248225.1 Trileptium ribeirensis | reverse complement strand
ATACAATAGACATGTATGCATATATGCCACGCACCTATGTACATACATCCAACCAACATATAACTCACCACCACCACCGTCCACCGGTGGGGGGGGGTAAAACCCCCATTTTCTATCTACTAATATCCTACGCAGCGTTATATTTTGCAAGTTTATTCGTATTCGTTCGTTTTGGGAAGTTCCTTAAAGAATCTAGCGAGAGTTCAATCCATGTAGGATTACTGCTACCAAGAGTTCACAATTATTTTGGAGAGGGGTTTGAAACTGTTTGAAATCACCTCGTAAACACGTCCAGTATGACCCAATGAATTTCCATCCTACTCTCTATTTTTGGTAGTAACAGCCCAAAAGTTTTGGGACGCCATGGCACCATGCATTAAAATATATTCCGACCCCCTCCCCAGTGTTGGGGAGGTCGTCCGGATAAACCCAATTTTTCTTCGACCCCCTAGTTATTGATTGGGTGAAGAACAATCCCCCAAACTGGATAAGGGGTTACAACAAATTGTATGAGTGATAGCATGATCTCCCTAAATTTGGCGTCGGGTTATCTCCCAAAACCAGGCCGTAAGATCAAAATGACTTGTGTCAAACCAGTTATTTTTACATGGTGACTTCGAAAAGTATCATGCTCATCTAAATAAAAATCATGAACTCTTGCTTATAGGATTTCCCGAAGTTTGCGTGACGCCCAAACTAATACCTGTGTTAAAGCGTGAAGATTTTGGTCTGAGTCCCACAAAATTTTCATTGTCAGGTAAAAGTGATCGTGGCCTGGTCTACTACGACGGTGAAGGGTTCATCCCGTGTTGTCCTGTACTCGTGTGTTTGTTGTCAAGGAAACACTGTTCAATTATACCCGTTTTAAAGCATTTCACAACGCTATATACATCGTTACAACTTTTGACAGATAAAATCTCATTTCGGCTACAAATTGATTGAAATGATTGAAGTTTCATATGATTGAAATCCTATCAACATTGGTTGAAGAAAATCAAATGAATATTGGCCTAGTAGTATTCGAGGATAATTTTCATTCGCAATCACTCCTTTATCAAAATCTCACTTTTTATCATTTACCTGTGAAAGTAGAATAAGTTGACTAAAGTTCCAACAAACTAGGACTTTTTTGACAAAAATGTTCATATGTTACATTTTATACAATTACAGCTACGACTTACAACTACGTTATTCACCCGTTTTTAACTCTTAAGTAGATGTCTAGAAAATGTTCTTCTGTTCTTATCAGTTCCGCAAGTTTAACGTTGTGGTATACGATCAGACTATTGTTACTGCTGTGACATATTTATCTTAGGAAAATAATTATTTTGGAATAAAGTTCAAACTCTCCAGTCTAAACGTCTACATTTTCAGATAAAGCACCCACAGGTTTTTAGCATTTTCCATTGAATTTTGTAGGAAATCAAGGATCGCTGTGTCAAGAATGGCGTTTCGGGAGGGACAAGTGGGAACGTTAAGAACACCGCGTTAAAATTTTGGAAGGCGAATTGATATGCACTATCGCGGACAATGTACACATATAAAACAGTTTAACGACTGGACCCGATGCAATACAATAGACGTGGGTAAATACAAAAACCTACAATAATACAACGCAAGATTACTTCAAAACCCAGTTGTGTCTTCGCAAGATCTATTTAGAAAATTTTAAAAATTTATGTTTCAAGGTATTATCGCGGTGCTACAGATCCTAGTATTTCCTATATATGCATGTATAAACATATAACTATATGCATACATATATAAACATATATTCATAACTTATATATAGTTGGATATGAATCGTCACGGCATTGCAAATACTTTGTCCTGGTTGTCGCGTCAACAGAAGGTATATAAATCCTGGTGGAGATGAATAACCCAATATATAATATAATTTGTCATATATCGTCCGTTGTGTAAGGGTATTATATTTGTGCGGCTTGCGGATGTCCTCGCAGATCCGAAATAGCTGAATGGTTAGAGACTAGGGTTCCTGTTGCCGATCTGTTTCCCGTGATGAATTTGGGAGTACGAAATTATTTAATAAAATTGATTCTATATGAAATTTGGCTATAATTAGAGTAGGTCTTTTCCTATGAAATGCTCATCAGGGGCTATAAAGCTAAGAAGCATCGGATATGTCGAAAAACGAGCGAAAATAGCATATGTTGGTATAATTTTGGCCAGAAAAATATTTTTGGTGCTATGGACTTATTCTGGGCATTAGAGATGGCATGGAAATGGAAACGGGATTAGGTGAAAACTGTTTTGATTTCCATGAAAATTCCATTTCCATATCGAAATAATTTTTTTCGTTTTTCCAAATAATTTTGCTTCCGCAAAAGTATTTTTATTGCAAAAACTCTGAAATAGTAATCCTGTTTCTTTTGTCATCCTGTAAAACGTTGCTGCAGGAATCATGGCGCATGCTATTTGTACTCATGCTCCGACAAATAATTCAAGTCTTTCGCATGCCGTGTCGATTAAACTCCCATTAGTCCACGGTGAATCTTAGTTCATTATCTAGCGTTCAAATTTTAACCTATATAATTTAACCGTGACAAATGACAGGTCAGTGCTGGACACCATGTCGGTTATTATTTACGACCTTGAGACAGGTTCAGTATATCAAATATAATAAAAATGTTTACTTTTGGAATGTTTTGCTAAAGCTCAAACCTTACAATTAAGAAGTGTCCTGCAGACCAATTATTACAATTGTGAGGGCATGGTTTCACAGATTTATATAAATTTATTGACTGATTTTAGTAAAAGCACTAGACGTATCAGATAATTATTAGGTAATATGAATGTAAATTTAACATCAGCTCTGGAGTAAACGATAAGTATGTCACCAGAAAGCAACTAAAATTCGCTGAAATTTTGAACAAAATTTGCCACAAAAACGCGAATGCCGAGTTCACTGGAAACGAATTAAAAATGATGCTACACAAGGTAGTCATGTACCTTGTGATGCCATATATAAGATTTCACCTTACATCCAATTTCATATATGTGATATCGAAAATCCTGAATTGAACTATTGACAGATTTCAATTTTTAATGATGATTCAACGATTCTAGTTCACGAACGGACGCTCGTGTAGTCAAATGTATGATCGAGTCAAACGCATAACGCAGCATCATTGCACTAAAAATGATGGCAGTAAAATTGGTTAATCCGTTCAACACATACTCTTGATGCAAATAAGATTATAAAGTTCACATAACATAAAATGAACAAAAAGATGGTTTAACAGCAGACATAAGACGAGCAGTAGGTATATAAATAACTTGTATCCACGCCGATATCGCTAGAGCCTATCAAGCGAAACAATTTGAGCCATTGGTGAAACACATCTGCCATCCGTTACTGAGTTATGACGATTAAAATCCTACATCGCTAATTATTTGCAATAACTATGTGATCTTGAATTGAATGGCACAAGGCCCTATTACCATCGGTAATTAGGAATTCGGATTTATAGCAGCATTTCTACTGTCGGGACAGCGTAAATTAAACTGCAAAACTCGTCCTTATATTGGTTGTAATCACTTGATGTCAGTTCATGTTAGTCGTTTAATAGATCAAAAATCCAGCTGAAGTTGGCTTTTAGTTTGACCGAAAAATAGGCTTCCTCGACATTCTCGGAAAGGTTCAACGTAAAAGCGTTTAATTCGCTTCACTTACGATCAAATTTGTGTACAGTACAATAAATTCTGACAAAACGACTGTATTTTACGAACTAAGAGTAAAAATCGAATAAGTTAAATGTAAATAATGAAAGAACTTTAGCGCAGTAAAGAATTTGTCAAGAGTGTGAATTTTTATGTCAACTATACATTACATACAATACCTCAAATTAGAATGATTGTGCTTGAATATTTTTTTTACATTTTTTAAACTGTTTTTAAATATATATAGAAGTTATATGATATATATGTTTGTATTTATTCAATAAATATTTTTTATTCAAATATTTATTTATTCAAATATTATTTATTTATTCAAATACATAGATATTTATATATTGTTCATGTAGAATCATATATATGCGTCGATAGGGGGTAGCTGGGGTTGCCCTCTGAGGTTTGGACCCCTTCAAGCCAAAAACTCTCCCCTGTCCTTAAAAGATCCGCATTAAACCTTCAACCCCTCCCCCCGCCGCTTCTCCGCGGCGCGCCGAAGCATCGCGAAACATTTAAGTAATAATTTGAGTTCCTAAAGATTTTAAGAATTTATCCCCCGGAGCTACTCCCTCGGTGACTACCTATACCCCTTACCCGACGAACTTTCCATATCTATGACATATATAAGTTTTACAACTGTATGACAAAAACGGGGTTGTATATTTTGCCTAACCCTCGGAAGTCGGGCTTTCTACTGTTTTTCGGGTCTTTTCTTTTAGCCCCCCAGCCCGAATTTGGTCAATTTTGAAGATATAGAGCTCATTTTGGTATCAATTGATTCAGCTCGATAAGACGGTTCAGAAAATGCCCATTTTACCAACATCCCTAAAAAAATTTTTTTTTCGATTTTTTGAGGTCCCAATGGTCCCCCCTTGGGAACCCAAAAATTTTTTCTTCGGAATATTGGGTACCATTCGAATCGGTTTGATGAGAAAAATATACTGGTGTGTATTTTATTGAAATCTACGTCGCCGTTAGAAACTTATGAGGAACCCAAGTGAACCTGAGGGGCTACGTTATAACGTTAGAAAAAACAAGAGCTTAGAGCAGGGGTTAGTTACATGGCTCATATAGGGACCTTAGCTTAGGCTAAGACTAAGGCTTAGGCTTAGTATATCGAGAAATGCATGGCCTGCATATTATTTCCGCCCTTCAGGGTTACTTGAGCCCTCATAACTTTCTAACGGTGGCGTAGATTTCAATAAAATACACACCAGTAGATTTCTCTCATCAAACCGATTCGATTGGTACCCAACATGACCATATTCCGAAGAAAAAAATTTTTGGGTTCCCGAGGAGGGACCATTGGGACCTCAAAAAATCGAAAAAAAATTTTAGGGATGGTGGCAAAATGGGTATTTTCTGAACCGCCTTATCGAGCTGAATCTATTGATACCAAAATGAGCTCTGTATCTTCAAAATTGACCAAATTCGGGCTGGGGGGCTAAAAGAAAAGACCTTTTTTTTCATCATCACCATCTTTGACTTATCTTTAATACGATTAAATACCAAATTGTACGTCTCACTTTAATCCTTTCGCGCACGGAACCATGGACAGCGTCGGTTGATATGTGGTGAGCTAATTGAGCTTGTCATGGTGTGTGCTTTGTTATTCACACGCTTTGTGAGGTTCCTTAATAAACCGTGTAGAAGCTCATAATTAGTCCCGTGACCAGGCTTCCAGCCATACATGCCGGCAGGGGGAGGGTAGGGGAGTAGCCCCCCTGAGGTCCAGACCCCCCCGAAGAACCAGAATATGAGCTCCAAAAATTAGGTAACGAATTAATGCTTCGAAAAGGGTTTGTATTTTAATAAAATTTTTCTGCAAATACTGCACTCATACGCGAAAAATGTGGCTGCGAGGACCAAAAAAAAGGTCCTCACGACGAACCCCCCCTAGGAAAATTTGGCCGGCCAGGGGGTTGCCCCCCCCCCTGGGATGGCCGCGACACCCCCCGTGGGGGGCCTCTAACCCCCCTGGCATGACCGATCGCCGACATGTAATGCTTCCAGCTAAACGATGCCGGATTCAATCTGTGGCTGCGGCACAAGTTGACCCTACATTGTACAAACTTTATTCGAGTGTGAAAAATTCAAACGCTGAAGGGCGTAAATAAAATGTAGGTAACGCCATTCTCTATATGCTAAGCCCAAGCCTTAGCCTAAGCCTAGGTCCTTACATGGGACATATCATAAGCCTAAAGCTAAACCCCGCTCTAGGTTGTTCCTTTTTCTAAAAGTTATAACGCAACGCCCCTCAAGGTTACTTTTACCCGGAAAAGCATTGACGAATCGACCGGAAGAAGGTTCTTTGTTTGATTTGGGTTAAAGGTTTACAAAGCGCAAAGCCTAACTATTTTCCGTATCTATGTGATTAATAAGTTACATACATTTAATTACTTTATCGTTGGCATATAACTGCACCAAGTATCTAATTGCGAGGACGCTCGATGTTCTTAGACCCGTATAAAGTTTCACAGCAGTTACAAAATATAATTTCCAATTAATCTGAAATCAACCATTCATTCCTCAAACTCCTTGCTAAACTGTGATGCGAAATGCGACAAAAAATTGTGCTTACCGCTTAAAACGGTTGATGACTAGTGACTCATCACTTCGCCGTCGTCAGAAAAGACAAAATTATTCCGTATTTTCTCAACAATTTGACTTTTTGAAAATTATTTAAAATTTCTTTAATTTTGGGACAGTTTATCTCTTCAAAGCCGAGAATATGCGATATTTTTAGTTAGTCACGAGCGTTCATTTCTAAGTATATATTTGCAGTATTGCTTTGTTACAAAAAATTGTAATCCGATTTCTTTGTTTAGAAAATGTTTCGCTGAAGCTTAATAATTCTGAAGGTGTTGGAAATAGGATTTTGAAAAATATGCTGAAATATAAAAATACAAATTTCTTTTGTTTTTCGCTTCAACTATTATTGTATTAATTTTATAAAATATTTTGTACAAGATCATTCACCTAAAGGTGTGCGTTGAAATGTCTGAAGGAGCGATTAGCTACGGCTAGTTATATTACAAGTCAGTTGTAGCATTGCCGAACACTCCTTCATACATTTATACGCATGGGTAAATGTTGTTTTAATGTATTCGAAGACGTGCTGTCTAGAGACCGAGTCGGGTTCATGTATTTTTAGACCCGATCCGACCTTTTAGACTGCAGTCTCTCCATGTCGGACTATATGTGACTCTTTTGAACATGTCACAATAGTGCGTACAAATCTTTGAACTCACGTTTAATAATTCACAACTATTAATACTTATAATATTTTTGTTTATACGACTTATTTCGCTATGTAAATGCGGGGTTTACATTATATCTTCTAATAAAAGTGATATCTAAAACTAAAAGTGACTGTTTTTTGGAGATGAAAATAGTTAAAATAAGATAAGATTAAGATAAAATAGTTTTATACTGAATTTGAAAAGTGTCTGTTGAGCAGTTTATAATTTCAATTTAAAATTATAGATGGATGAGAAATTCGGTATTTCATACATACGTACACTACTTTAAGCAATCACTGCTTACGGTTCAGCCTACTCCCAAGGATGTCTCACTGTTCAGCCTACTCTCAATGATGTCTAGGTGCACCACCAAGGGCACCTGACGAGTATATACCAGTCAGATCTTCCTCCAGAAGGATTTTAGGAGAAAACGACCACAATGTCAGAAGCTAATGAGATAAAAAGCAATGATAGCGACCAGACAACACCAATTCCTACTGTTGCTCTCATTTTATTTGTTGTCCTTGTAGCTGATGTCAATCCCAAGAGTTGCTGGGTATAGCTGTCCAGTGAAATATATAAAGTCCAGTGCAATTTCGTATAGAACCGCCCTAAAGCAACACGAACACATCGTAGATTTATTATATGAATGTGAGTGCTGTGGTGTCGCAAGTAGCTTGTAGATATTTAGGATCGTGAACGTTCTGTCACTCAGTTTCCTCCTATACTTAGTTTTTAAATACTTGAATATAATCATCATTAGTATTTCAGCAGAAATAAAAACTGGAATCTTTTGATTGTGTAAATTATAGCCCTCATTCATTATGCATGAGAAAACTTAAGCTGCACTGCATACCATCCTATTTTGACACCATTTACAAAACGCTGTTAGAGAACAAAACATCAATTGCAACAGCTAATTGCAAATTCAAAAATTTCCGTTATTAAGCACAGAGGGACTGACTGCAAAACAAGGTAATTTCTGTTCCTTCACACAAAGCACCTATTTATTGTTTGGCCACGAATTCGTTCCTCAAAACAGAAATTGGCAAGTCGCATTCCTCATTTTTCGCTAACACATTCCGTTTTATTAAACAAAATGCGTTTACAAAGTTTGTCGTGCAGCGTGCGTTTGCCCGTGCGTTGTCAAACTTTGTCAGGTTCCTTAAAGAACCGAGCAACCGCTCCCAGACAGCGTTTTGGCTGGTGTACGATCCCGCACCAAAACGATCCAGGTTCACTTCGGAGCAGTGGCAATATTTCGATCAAGACTGTACGAAATACGTATTAGTTTAAGAAGGAAAGGTTAAGATGGCCTTGGCGACAAGTATAAATCAACAATCAACTTGTCGAATTATGGAATCGATGTCGGTGAATGTTTTGAACCGTCAGCCTGAAGGGCACTAAGGCACTTTTGACACTTACATTACTAGCTCCAATTCTTGTTAATTTTTACGCAAAACCCTCTACTTTATATTATATTTTGTGTTCTACGTTAATTTGCTGAACTCCATTACAACATCTACAACTCTGACACACATTGGCTAATTAATTCCACGTACCTCATCTAGAGGAATAATCTTTTTGGGCACTTGTGTTCAATAAACTAAACTGCCACAGTAATCCACAATGAATAATGTATATGTTTAGAAAACAGTTAGAGCGGGGGAGGGGGGTTGAAGGCCGGCAGCCCCTCATCCCCCCACCCGACATAGTCTTAAGCTTAGTGTAAGCCTTATACATTGGATTACTGCAGAAGTTTATTACAAACGAGTGCCCCTTTTTGTTTCTAATTTTTACGCTTTTGTCAAGCAAACTGCGGCAAACATTTTCTTTTTACGTTTTAGTTTCAATTTTTCGGACTTCATAATGTAGTTGAATCTTTCACTTTAGCCCTAAATTCATTGCTTCTACGTATTGAATGTCAGATTTTTAAAAAAACCCTGGGTATTTAGAAAAATTACATTTTAACCGTTGGTTTGGAAACCCCAGGTCACACTAGACAGTAATTCATTAGCCACTGCTGCGTTTGCTTGAAATGTTTGCCAGAAGCACTATAATTACGTACACAGAAGTGCCCATTGTTTAAACTTAGCGACGGGGACTAGAAGCTCACGATAGTCTTTTTATTAGGTTCAGCCTATTGTGAATGCGCCTTCAAAATCCAACTCTCACGAATACTATATAAATATTCAAATATTGTTTATTTTATAATTTAATTACTTAGCTGGCTTCAAGTATTATTTATATTTTATTGTTATATATATATTTTCAATTAAACTGCCACTTTCAACGCGACAGTTACAGCGTAGCATCTAGTAAGAAATTAATTTATAATTTTCAAGCATTGAAGAATCATTCAAGCATTCTCGTCAGTAGTTGGGATACCGCCGTTCTATGATTCGCTTTCATAATAAATATCGTTATTTTTCAGTTAGTTTATATTTATATACCGGTTACTAAATTAAACTATATAAAGGAAACAACCTTACGATGGGTATATTTTATAATTTCAATACAGTTTTTATTAAAGCCTGCGGCACGTTGCGGTCGTTTTCGCCCTTACCCCTCTCAAGTCAATGACCCACCAAATGGGTCATAAACATGACTACCCCACATATGTGATCGGACTGCCACATCTAGACCTCCACCAGATTCTTTGACCACCAAGTTCTACTCCACCCATGTTCATGGACCACTAGAATGTCGTAAAATATTATTCAACAGTGAAAACTGGCACAAGAACTTGGGGGTCTGAAATAACGCTTCGAGAACATGGCAGGGGTATAAACTGGTGGTCTTGCCTGTCTGAATTTAGTTGTCTATGCACCTGGATGGGGTGTAAATTTAGTGATTCTTAAAGATGGACGGGGTAGAAATCCGTGGTCCAGGAACTTGGTGGGTGTCTGGATGTGGTGGTCCAAGAACTTGATTGGGGTAATTATGCTTGTAACGCACTTGTAATACGGAGAATACGACCGCGACTTAACATGGGTGATAATAAGAGAAAGCTGAAGAGTATTACGCCACTCATTATGTTGGATCATCACCTAGTCTTACATATATACTCTCGTAATCCATTTCATATTTGTACAGGTCGTTCAAAAAGAAAATTTTTTCCTCCAATTACAGCTTCCAAAATTACAACTAGTTACAAATCGACGTCCTCGCTAGAGGGGAGAACTGGTCGAAACTTTTCTTATAAATCGAGGTGGGCCCGGCGCTACCCGGAGCTGCAAAATTTCGGCCCAGCCCGGCTCGGCTCGTTTGTAGTCGGGTATAGGCACCCCAAAACAAAGGACATATTTGATATAATGAAAAAACGCATATATGAACTGAGCCAGACATTGTTATCGAACTGAGTGCCGATCGCTCGGCCCTTGGCTGAGGTGAAGACAAACCAAAATTATTTTGGCTCAAACCGGATCTGTAATGTAACATGCTGGCCTGGCCTGGACCATTTGCAATCGGGTGTTGGCCCCCAGGGCTCAACCTGTCCGGGCCTTGGGCCGAAAGTATCACGTCTAGTCCGTGCAGGTGAAACTATTTCTGCTTAAATTATAAAAAACTTAAGAAATTTAAGTTTAATTTCATTGTCTTTTTTACGTTTCTTAATTTACAAATTCAAAATTCGTGCCAATCTAAACTCTCCGGTTGCAGTAGATTTCATAAATTTAATCATAGTAACTAGAGGTGAGAATTTCAGTTCCCAGCCCGGCCGGGCCCGGTACCACTCGGCCCACAATCCAGGCCAGCCGTGCTGAGATCTGATTGAAAACGAGCCGGGTCGGGTCGAGATTTTGAACGGGCTGGATCGAGCCGAAAAATTTCGCTTAGTTCTCAACTTAGTCAAAGAGCAAATGATTTCTAGGCAGTTCGATAACTTTGGACTTGTTTTAAGAATTTTTTGTCCTGCTCAGTTCATATATATGTTTTTTCTAAATATTGCATATTTCTTTTGTATCGAGCGTGCCTACATCCCATTACATACGAGCTGGGCCGGGCCGACCTAGATTTCTAACGGGCCAGGCCGGGCTGGGAAGAAATGTTTCGACCCTTCTCACCTCTAGAAGGAACGTAAGGGACCTCATGATTAGCTGAGCCAATAAATTTATGCACATGGTATTGCGCTGCTACTAAGATAAAATAAAAAAATTAAACAAGTAATTAAAAATAAAAATACAATAAATAATTACACAAAATGACGGCATAATATTTCAGGATTAAAAAACTTTTTTACATAAATGTCAAATTGTCTTCCTATCTATTGCTTTAGTATCTTATTGAAACGGAGCAAGCGAAGTGAACGGGGTTTCTACTGAGTGCGTTCCATTGAAAGTATTGAAAAAATTTTTTCTTGTCTGTCTCTGTCATTCATAACTCTTCTTCGGATGGATGAATTTCGGTAAATTTATTTTTTCGATAGCAAAAGTGACGAGGATGTGCCTTTAATAGTTGAACACGAACATCTTTGGGTTCACAGTGGCACAAACAGGTTTTTAATGGCTCTTTGCCAAATCTGTCCATAGGCGTACTAGTTTTTCACAACCTATATCTCGCAACATAGGCTTCGCATCGAAAAATGAAGGAAATACAATAGCTCACCGAGATATTCAACTTTGCTGATGACCGTTTTATTCTTAGACAACTCCATGGGACGCCGTGGGGTCGAATATGGTTCGTCGACCCTTTGCCAGAAATAACGATTTTAAATTTTCGCCATGTTGTTGAGTGTTTTACCTTACAGTGAGTACCTATTAGGTTATCAAACAGGCTGGATACGATAGCTTCGCCATCTACAGTCTAACTTGACTATATTATATCTTTTTCATGAGGTTTCGTGGGTTTTACGGTAAGACGAAACCTATTTTTGAAATGTAGTCCATTTTAATTTGCCTAGTTACGTATTGGTGCAGGGGATCAAGAATGGTCTGTATATAGAGTTTTCTGAACGCTGAATACAATAACTTGGTTATCTAGAGTCCAACGTTCATATTTAATGCCTTTTCATGAGGTTTAATGGGTTTAGAGTTAATAAACACAATTTTCAGAATATATATAGCTTGTCTTCTAGTTTGGTTCCACGTTGCGTACAGGCCATCAAGAATTTTTGTATATAAGGTTTCCGGCAGGCGGATTACGATGGTTTAGTTACATATAGAAACCAGCCCAAATACTTGATGCGTTGTCAGTTGTTTTCAATGGGTTCCGGGTTAAAGAGGTCTTAAGATGGCATATACATTCTGTTATGCGTCGTTCACAGAGAAATGTGTGCACTTATTCGACATCGTCAGTGTATACATGTTTATTATTCAGCGTTTATTGAAAGATCACATTCAATAACCTTCGTGAGTTGTTACGCAAAGTGAGTTCTGCATAACAACATTGGTAAGTTGTTACGCATAAGGGCTTGTGTGTAACAACTACGTTCGAATGTTGTTACTTGCACTCGCAGATTTATAACAACAAGCGAATGTTGTTACGCACAATTTTAACCATACATACTCGAAGTCCGATGTCTCAGGTTATAGTAGCCTTTTCTACGGAGACAGGTAGTTGGTCTTAGGACTCCAAAGGCGTCTGACGGTTGGTTGTGGCAGAATGGCAGGTAGGTAGAATTCGCTAGTTTATAGAATAATGCGCCCATCTACTTGAAAAATTTTGTTACGTACAACATGTCATATATAACGGTGTTATATACGACATGCCATGTGCATTTATATTATATACGACGTTGTCGTATGTAACATTGGATTGCATGCAATATGCTAATTTATGCATCCGGAATTGTTTGCAAAAATAGACCAAATAGCACATCGTGATCACTTTTGATATCGAGCAAAAAGTTTTATCGAAATTCATCCACTCTTAGATGAGTTATAAATTATAAAAAAAAGAAATTTTCACCATTTTCTGCTAGGGCTTCAGTGGAAACTCCGCTTGCTTCGCTGCTCCTTTTTCATAAGTAGCCAGTCGCGTAGCGAGGAATAACCGACCGATCGCAGCTAATCTCAGCATAATGTGTAACAGTCACGGTCGGCCGTGTGTGCCAGTGATATGCGCCAAACCCAAAAGATTTAAATTAGCATCGGTTATGTGACTTTTTGGAAAATAAATCAGTGAAAAAGAAAACAAGACAAACAAACATAATATATCGCAATAAATACTTGCTAAAATCTATGAACCTAGTGATTCACATGTAAGAAAGGTGGACAGAAATATTAACTCTTCATATTAGAACTTTATTTGAGGCAACTCCGCTGAAGTTCGAAAACTTTTGATCCTTCCGTCCGTCCACGGTTATACAGAAAATTTGTGAGAGGTAAATTTTAGTAGGAATCTTTCCCTGGTTCAAATACTGATACGGCTATTAACGGCTAACGTCAGGTGAACTATGTGTTAGAACTGTAGATGCGATTGACGGTGAAAATCAACAAAATATAAGTAAATGCCTTTAACAGTCTTATAATGTCTTATAATATCACACAAAAGCTTGATAAGTTTGAGATTGTGCACAAACTCTTAACCACACAACTTTATTACCACTCCCGTTAGTATAGTTTTTTGAGGAGTATTGACTAGTTTATAAGAAAGTACATAACATCGAAATTGGAACGCTAAAACTCTGTTAGGAATCATTAACAAACATTGTGTTATACATAATTACCAGATGTAAAAAATATTTTCCGTTAGTGTTTTTGTATTAACAAAAATAATTTAGGAATGCCATATTTCGTAAATAATTGAAAGACTTTCAGATAATGTAACCGCTGGGTGTTGTCACCTTATTTACGACCTAATTTTACGGTAGCACGATTTTTACTTTGAAACGTCCAGTGTTCTGATAGACCGTAAAGAATTCAATAACCGCTCAGTTCAATATTGCCTGTTTACTTTCTCTCTCTTCGACTAACGCCCAGCTGGTCCTGGAGTAGATGTCTACGACATAGCATAATTTGCAACCGCATAGACATAGCCTACATTAAGACCGCACAGACATAGCCATCGTGCATGCATGATTCTGCTGCACGCGCAAGATTTTAATTTTCGGTGCAAAGATATGAGTGCACACATGTTTCTGTGAACGCTGCAATATCCCCCGCCTGCCGGCTGAGCTCCTTTTAGGCCGAAGAACGACCTCTCGCCTACGTGCGCCGGCTGCCATACCCTGAGATCTCGGACTATGAGTATGTATGGCTAAGAATGTGGGTAACAACATTCGATTGTTGTTATAAAGCTAAGAGTGTACGTAACAACACTGGAAATGTTGTTACATACAAGCACTTATGCGTAACAGTGTACCAAAGTTGTTATGCAGAATCCGCTATGCGTAACAAATCACGAAGGTTGTTACATACTATCGAATGTAAGGTTCGCATAAACACGTGTGTATATGCTGACGATGTCGAGTAAGTGCACGCATTTCTCTGTGAAAGACGCATTACGTAAACAAAATGGTAAACTAAAAATGAATCCACGCTTGTTCCGTTTTACCCTCGCTTGGGAGTTACTAGTATTTATAGTAGATATTTACAGAAATTAATTCCCAAATTGATCTCACAAGGGAGTAATGGTTTATTTGTTTCAGAGAAATGTAGCTGCAGGTCTTCAGGGAAAATTAAGTTAAGATATCTTTTGAGCGCAGAAGGTAAATATTAAAACTTAGTAAAAAGTAAACTGAGCAGATATAATAAAGAATAAATAAATAAATAAAACAAAACTAAACTAAAAAAGCATCCAGAAAAAATGTATTTTGACAGTGAAGAAAGAAACTTGAATTTACCCTGTTTGTTCGAAAAAACGTATCCTCAAATGGAATTGAACTCTAAAAAACGATTAGTAATATATAATAACAATAATAATTGTAACAATATAAAAAGATTACTTTATATATATTTACTTATTTATAAAATAAATAACTTTACATATTTATAAAAGATTAAATATGTTTGATTTATTTATTTCATATAAATCGATATCATTTATAATGTTTACAAAATAATTTTGCTTTATTTTCATTTGAGAAATTAAATGTTTAAGGAAAAGATTTCATGTTATTTGTTATCTTTTTATTTAGTTATTTTCTATTTATTATTTTTTCTGGATTTTTACAATAGCGATACTTCGGTCGGCTTTAGAAATCGATTGATTAATATAAACGTCATTTACCATCATTGACAGTACAGACTTGCTCAATGGAATCATATATCAAATAATAAAAAACTGTACAAATGTCGACGAAATATCGGAAAAATAATCAAAAATTGTAGATAAGTTACTACAAATTTTAGTATAAGATAATAAAATATAATAATAAAATGATATTAAAAATATATAAATAATATTTATAACATATATAATTATATAATTTTTAATTATACTTATAATACATATAACTTTAATATTATAAATTATTCTATTATAATTTTACATAGATATTATACATAATGCATTTTGTGTCTGTTTCGATGATGTGTGTACACATAATACGATAATTGTAAACGAACTATTTTGTCCGAATGAGAAACTGGTTCAATTCTTGGCATGTTTTCGTAAAACGTGGCAATCAATGTCACAGTTATTGCTTGAGTTTGTAACATTTATCCACTTTAGATGTGCACAGCTGGGTTGTTCTTTTGTCAAGTCACATTATAACTGTAAAAGACAAATCTCAGTGGGCCTTTTTAATGTTCGCGATAACAATGCGCAGTGCACCGCGAAACGAAATATATCGCAGCAATGTATTGTCCTTTGAAAACTGCCGCGGTCATTTGAAACCGTGTTTTCAATCGCGTTTTGGTTCGCGTACTTTCATAGACTGCGAATACAGCTATACGGATTCAACTTTGCCAGTTTGTGAACGTGGACAGTATGGAGAAATGTGCGTAATTTACGTTCGTATATCACAGAGCCCTTTTCGAATTAGGGCCATAGAGCGATTATAATTTCATTGCCACATTTATTTTAACATGCATTTTTATCACGATTCTATTTGTGTTTTTGAATAAACACAGCCGTCGTTGTATTTCGCATAGCAAATTGGAATTTCCAAAACAATTTTGAGAAATTTGCAGATTGGTAGTTTTGACAGTCCGAAACTTGGGAAACTCTTAAATGAAAAAAGTTTGGAAACCGAAAACTTGTACCATGGAAAACTTGAGATATATGAACCCTGGAAAGGAAACTCTGAAGATTAAAGTATAAGAGAGGAAACTTTTGAAAGCGAAAGTTAAGAAATTTTGGAAATAGCTAAACTTGGGAAACTGTAAAACATGATGCATTGTAATTTCAAAAATTGTCAATCATAAATAGATTTGGTTTTCCCAGTTTCCATTTTTCACTTTGCTAATTTTCCATTTTCCACATAACTCCCTAAATTTTCTCGTTACTGCTATTCTCTAAACGTTTCAAAAATATTTGAATGCAGGAATGCACTAGAGGCAAAAATTTTCGATTCGATTCCGAAACCAAACCAAAAACAAAAACCACTCTCAATAGCCAAGACTGGTTAAATGGCTGCACCGTCGACTTCGACTGAACGACCCCGTATCCTCGACTCAAAGGGAGAAGCAGCGATGCACCTATAGTGGCAGGGAATCTATAAGCTTAGCAGACCCCAGGCGGCTTTGACTGAGTGTTCGGCCTGGCTCCTTTCGGTAGCGCGCGCGTCTTGTTTTGTGGTATGATCCATTAGAGGTCAATTCGTATGCCATGTGAGAGGGAGTAGTACGGTCGACTTGTATTTTGGTAAAAAGCTCCAACATGAGTGCACTTTGCCCAATTTTCCTTAAAAAACGGTTATACACATACAAAAAATACAAATTTTCGACCGGCCTTCAACCCACCTCTTAACCATTTAATGGAGGTTGGTGTGAAATTTCAGTGGTTTTAAATATCTCCTGAAATTTCCTCTAGCAGGAAAATCCTGGAACTTCAAAAGTGGACGATATGTAACAATAAATGGTTTTATTATTAATTAGAAAATGCTAATGTTTAACTTTATTAAAAAATATTGAAATCAAACATTGAGCTATTTTTCCCTGTTTTGTGATTAATATTTAGTTTTTTATGTTTTTCTCAAGGGAGAAAATCTGCATGATACTTCCTTAGTAGGTTTAAAAAAGTATTCAACATCACAGAGAATGTTTTAATAATGTGTTCCTTCAAGTTGTAAAGTGTCTTAATATATATACTTTTTTTTCACTCCATAGTATGAGCTAAATATTTAACCAACAATTGGCATAATTAGACTTAAGTGTGTACAGGAAGTGTTTCTGCAAAAGGCAACCTGGTGGAAAGGAAAAGGAGATCTCTGCTTTCTGAATGCATGTGCATAGAAAATAACTTTAAGCATAATGGAATTATATTTTCACTATAATGTGTGACTCATTCACATATTTGACCTTAAAATTACACCATGACAGTGCATGCATATAAAATATACATATAATGTATATACACTACATCACTCCATGGGAGTGCCAGCATGGGTAGGAGGATTTTTGGGACACCAAGGAATTTCTGTCTATGTGTACAATTAGCTAATAAATGAATTGCTTTAACCCGATGGTCTTTAGTCACTAAACATCTGAAATTACCATCATTGTTAAAAATTTCGCTTGCACATACTGATAGCTGCATTCACAGTTCAACATTTCTTTCCAACCATACTCTCAATAATGCTTCAACAGCGCTTGATAACCAATTCTTTTTTATTTAATTTGTTCATTTTGAACCTGAAATTTCATTTGTTCTATCAATTATATAGTGAGCATAACGTAATTTGCCGAGTTTGGCGGAAGTTGTAGTAAGAATCTTCAGGGAAAGCCATATAGGCGATGTGAATCCGTGTTTTGACTCATAGGCTTTAAGTAACGCAAGTGCTTTGATTCATGTTATCAATATTGCAAACAACATGCCCCCAACCTACCGACTGAATTTTGCCATCCGGTATCACCGCGTCTTACGCCTAATTTTTAGTTACCGATTTCATAAATGTGAAGACTTTTTGTAGCCGATATTATCACACCGGTTTGGGTTTAGGCGTAAATGGCTCGTTTAATAATCATGCGTTGCACGAATAAAACGTTTCCCCTTTGGCAATTTCCAATAATATGAAATGCGTAACTATCACTTCAAATGCTAAAATATACACAAACCATCTAATGACATTCACGTAATGTATCATTGATCGCCTTTAATTAATTCCTCTTTATCCAATAATTTCTTTATAGCTTGTGTTTGCTTATATCGCTTCTATCAATAACCGTGTTCCAAGCCCTGGTGCAGGCTTTAGTTGAGTCGACATCCGGCAATACATATTTACAAGGGCGTTAAGGGTTATTGACAGAAGATTTATGCAAAGACGATATCTCACATCTGTGATTACATATGCTCCTATATGTGTGTCCTGGTCGCTTGTAAATCATCATTTGATTATCCGGTAAAGCGATATTGTTTAAATCAGTCAAACAAATCGCTTAGGATTCCTCAAAAGATAGGCCCAAATTGGTTTGAAAATGACGCTGTTGAAAATGACAACGAAACAAAAGAATCACTTTAGCGACAACACATGGCGTAAATATTGAGGTTCTATTTTATTCCATGAAGCCGGAACGATTGTTATCGTTTCATCATCGCTTTCATCAATCTTCTTATCTCATTGATATTTTAAATTTACTTTATAAATTCCAAGTTTAATTCTTATTGGTAGAACGTTTAGGATTTAACTTTTTGCTGTTCCTGCTTACGACAGATAAATGTTCGATAGCTAACTGCGACTTAATCGACTATACAGATGTTGTAAAAGCTTAAATTCAAATATTGCAACAGCCCGGATTGCGGTAGTAATATAACGTCTTTGTGATTTTTCATACGACGCCTTGCGTGCTGAGTTATCAAAAATCAATGACTTTTTTGTTTGCTCGTCAAAGCAGATACGACGAAGTCTTGGCGATGAAATTGCCCAAGTGAAAATGAAGGCTATGTGACGGATAGTGCTGCTGCTTGAAAGTTCAAGTCGGTCAATCCATCCAGCTATTGCTTAACGGTAAATTTGATAGTGTTTTTCTATAAAACGAATATGGTTTGATGAAGCTTAGGTGTGGGCAGAAGTAATGATATTCAGCTTGTAAGAAAAATGCAGCAAATGGTCCATGTGCGAGAAACATTGCAGTTAGCGGTTTTAGCTGAAACAGAATCAGCGATGATGATTACTTGAAGTGAAGACAGTCGATATATTGGAGTTGAAAAACGCTGTACCTTTCAAAATTTTGTGTCCCATGTGCCGCAAGATCGTAGGATTTAACAATTGTTCAATTCAACAACAAACAGGAGCAAGACAGAAACCCAAGAAGTCACTTAGAGGAAGCGAACAGAATGGCCAATGGTTTCGAGGAATCGAATTTGCAGGCAATTAGTTCGCTAATTTGATCTTCTCAATGATGGGAATAATGAATGCCAGGCGGTGTTGACAAGCTTTAGCAGCTGAAAGTGTCCATGGTCAGAGTTCGACCAATTTGTCGTTACCGAAGCTTCTTATTTTATTCCAAGTTTATCGACCAATTGAGGCCCTGGTGATGCGTACATGGTTCGGATGAGGCGAAGGATTCCCAGATTATTTCCGTAATAAATCTGCAAGACATCCGGGATATGGTAATTGGTTGTTCGTGCTTGATCAGATATTCATGAAGCGGTCAATACAAAAAAGAAACTGTGGCGCATAATCTCTTATACAGCAAGTATCGTGAAGATAGTTATAGTTGTATTAGCGATTTCAACTGTTGGCCTTCTTGCTAAACCAATTAGAAATCGTCCAGTTGAACCTGAGCGGATACGACAAGATAAACGATTCAAAAAATATATGTTCAGCATATTCCTAATGAAAACAATATGCCTTGGGGATTGATGTAACGCTTGCAGCAAAGTGGATCATTTAGAAGTAATAAAGAAAAATTTAGAAATTCTATACTTGATAGTGATCCTCAAAATGCAAACTTCAAGTAATATTTATTTTTATTAATAAAAATTAAACAAAAAATCACATAGCTAGTGGTTACAATATTTAAATTATACAAGTGTGCAATTCCGGAAATTTTATTGCAACTCTAATGATTTAGCATCCAGTGTATGTTTTTCGTAAATTTTTTCTATAGTGGTCGTTTAAATCAACGCATCTGTAACTACAACGTTATGCATATACGCCCGCCTGTTACCCAGCAGGGGTCAAACTATGCCATGCTTCAGGCTAACATCAGACCGTTTTTGCGATTATCGTTTGTAGCCAGTAGGAAAAATCAGCTCAAATTTTACAGTGGATCCGACGTTAAGTGGTGTTAGTTAGAATTGAGTCCAGTAGTGTCAAAAGTAATTCCACTGTTTCAAAAGTTAAAGAGCTACGTCCATTTAAGCAAAATTCTTAGTCTTCTCCAATCCGTTAACAATTTCAGCTAAATTTGACACCCTTCGACTCAACTTACCGAAAAAACTTTTGTCATAAATGCGATTCTAATGGCTAATGGTGATTTTAATCATCTCGAAGAGCTAAGACTCGCTCTACCACAATTTGCCAGCGTTTCTTCAAAATTAAGCATTTTCGGCTAGATGCGTATTCTCTAAACTACTTATTTTATTATTACAGAATATAACCAGGTGAGAACCAGTCTAACTGGGCTCATATGTCCACATTGCGTTACGTTACGTTATATTATTACGTTAGATACATGAAGTCGGGTGACATCATTAATTCTGGTCCACAGTTTCGTTGCCGTTCATATGAAAATGGCAAGATAATATTATCTAAGTAATATTATTTTAATGCTACTAACTCAATGGTCTGAGCGTAGCATCTAGTTGCTCTACTGTAGTTGATTTTACTATGGTATTACTGGTGAATCATAAGTGCAAAAATTTCCTCAAAATCAATTTATATTGTGATAAAGAGCAAACAGTGTTACTGTTTCGCGTCCTGAATTCATTTACATTTCCAGTATGCGATAAACAATTATATACTGACGCCGGGTGTCGTCCCCAAACACCCGGGGCGAAGTCATGTCCACTAGTCATTGAGTTACTTCGGAGCTTCTGCTCGCATCATTAATGTTCCAAGCAAGGTGAGCCAACAATTATAGACCGAAGCTATGATTTTCCCCAATACCCCTTTGCAAAGTCACGTTCACTAGACATTAAGCTGCTTCGGAGTTACTGCTGGAATCGTTATGGTTCCAAGTAAGGAGAGCCGACAATTATAGACCCACGCCAGGTATCGTACCCAAACACCCAGGGCGAAGTCACGTTCACAAGCCATTGAGCGACTTCGGAGCTTCTGCTCGGATCATTAATGTTTTAAGTAAGGTGAGCCAACAATTATAGACCGAAGCCATGCATCGTCCCCACGCACTCAATGCAAAGTCACGTTCACTAGATATTAAGCTGCTTCGGAGCTACTGCTGGGATCGTTATGGTTCCAAGTAAGGTTAGCCAAAAATTAAAAACCGCCGCCAGGTATCGTCTCCAAACACCCAGGGCAAAGTCATGCTCACAAGCCATTGAGCTACTTCGGAGTTTCTACTCGGATCATTAATGTTCCAAGTAAGGTTAGCCAACAATTATAAACCGCCGCCAGGTATCGTCCCCAAACACCAAGGGCAAAGTTACGTTCACAAGTCATTGAGCTACTTCGGAGCTTCTGCTCGGATCATTAATGTTCCAAGTAAAGGTGGGCAACAGTTATATACCGAGGCCATGTATCGTCCCTAAAAACCAAATGCATAGTCACGCACACTACCCATTGAGCTGGTTCGGAGCTACTTCTCCGATCTTTTTGGTTCCTAGTAAGGATGGCCAACAATATAAAACGCCCAAATCGCACACTCATACTCTTCGCTTATGCACTCTTGGCAAAAGCAATCACGCTGCTTACTCAACGGTTTCCGCAGAGCATCCAGCATCCGAGTACAATTTTAAGAACAAAAATTTTATTTCATGTTGCGAAAAAGGCACAACTTGTCTTTGACGATTGCGAAAGCCGTTTTTAGCAAGGGGCTAACAAATAATATATGATCATTTTAGCGCATGTTACCTATAAAATCTCAGCGAACAATTAAGAACAAAAACATTTTATACAGAAGTTGGATTTTTTCGCCTGGACTGCATTGAAACGTCAAAATTCTGCAACGGAGCAATAAAGCAGTTTGAAGCATCTTAATTCCAGGGAAGTAACAGCAGGAATGTGTACTGGACTTGTGCAAGGATACAACGTAAGGAAATCTAAAATTTAGCTTCTTAACTGAAAGCAATTTGCAGTTGAATTTGACTTAAAGCTTTACTATTATATAGTATTTATTGTTGCTACTGATAAGTTATTTTTAAAAATTTATAGATGTCACCCAACAAAAATATTCCCCCAGGCTTCAAAAAAAATGAGGAAAATTTTATAACTTCATAAATTAAAACAATTTCATTATGTAGCAAATGAATAGAAAAGCTAATGGTCTTCAGTAGGTCAATCTAGAAATTCTTGCGGTTTTCCAAATTCTGATGTTTCCACATAGATGTTTACAGCGACCCTCATTATAGTAAAAGCTGTCTAAACTACACCTACGATAAAGTGTCGGCTAGCTATGTAACTATATTTAAAATTTATAATGTCCAACTACACAAACAGTAGTTGGGAATATGTAGTAAATATATCTATATACATTTACGACCCGCGAACAAAGTCATACTGACAAAATATTTAGGTCCGGGCCGTAACATTGTTTTCGAGTTTGTCAATGTGTGTATTAAATTCATTGCAATAAACAATACAAGGCATCATGTTTTGAAGTGATGTATTTTACAGTAGCCGACCGTTACCTGTCGAAATTGGCATACAACAGACATATCGGATCCGGTTTGTAACCATAAACACAACAATGATTAAACTTTTTGAAACCACTATTCACCACCATCCCATAGGATAGCGGTGTATAAGATAATTGAACTTATGCGTAATACGTAGCACTTGCGCTCATGTGTATCTGATACGATAAATACAACTGCCTCAAACTTTAATTTAGTAGTGCTACGTATTTATTTATTTATAAATTATCATTGTGCTAGTATAATTGTTCAATTATATATCACAGTTAGGCTTTTTGACATACCATGCATAAAATTTGCTTGGATTATGCGGCGTTCGCGTTATAATGTCCTCGCTGTTTGGAACTGTTGTCCCCCTGTAGTCGCGACCCTACCGTATAGATAGTCCGGGTGACACCCATATTGTAAATCAATAGCCGCGGGTGTACCACACACCCGTAGCTATTACGTTTTTTCTTGACAGTGTCGTACACACCCTTAGCTACCAATTTTGCGTGAATTAACTATAGCGGACGCCGTCTGTGGCTAATGCGGTTTATTAGTCAACCGTCCTGTGTAGTATATTCTGCATTTACGATATTTGTATCTAGCTCATATAACATTGCTCAAATAATTCCGTACACTGTCAATAAAACTGCCAGAAAACACGGTGTGCCTGACACTGTCGAGAAGTTGTAATACGCGCAACTAGTTACCTTTGAAAATATTTATTAAAAACATGGGGTGTCTAAGACACCCTATTGTCAACAGGGTGCCTGACAGTGTGTGGGGTACATAGGTTCCCAACGTTGGGGATATTATAACGTGAACGCCACATTACGCCGCTTTGCCTAATATACAAACAAAATTGCAACACTTTACAAACGCATTCGAATTTAAGATAGAGCTTCGTTATGTACGAATGCCACCAAATAACATATGCACTACGAAATCTGAGTAAAATCAATTCGGTCCAGTCGTTCCCAGATCATAGACTGTGACTTATTTTGGTTAAAAAAGGAACTCGCTTTATCAAAACATGTAATTATGCAGGCGGTGTCAGCGCAGGTATGCTACATAACATGTTGCTGAAATGGGAGTCAGTTTGCACGAAATTAACGATTGTTTATAACTTACCAAAAATTCAAAAAAGATACTTTCAAATTAAATTTGAGCAAAAAGTTTGAGCGTGTGAACACGCCTTTAGGTTTGTTTATTTAAATAGCATTTATTCATAGATAAGTGTTGAATATGAATTTGCAGAATAAATTATCAATTTCATCGCTTTGAATAATTTTAAGAGTTTAATGCTAATTTACTATTCAAAAGACACCGGACTACGCTGGAACTGTAGATTTGATGCTATTTGTTGGCTTCTGGACCATTTCAAAATAGTCCACTTCGGTTCGATAATGAGATCGCTCTTTAAGGAGCAGCCACAACAAAGAATATGCTGAGAGGTAGAAACGAAGATTAGCGAATGCTTCTGTGACGCCTATTGAAAACGAAATAATATAGGATAAAATAAAATAACATTTTGACATTGAGCAAAAAATATAAATATACAAGCGAGAGAATTTTGGCATTTGGTTATTAAATTTAATTTTTCGTGGAAAATAGAAATATGAGAGGATTTTAGCATTTATTTATTAAATTACCTTCAGTGGCTGGCATAAACTTTCCACCATCACACGCACAAAAAATGAACCAATACTTAGTCTAAGCAAGTTTTTTAAATGTATTCTATTAATAGCTGACGTTTGCATTATAGGCCGACGAACCTTTGACACCTATAGCTTTAACGATTTAGACGTAGTAATATATAGAGATGACAAAAATTAGCGCTAAATACACTAAACCAGGGTTAGCAGTTATAATTGT
Source organism: Trileptium ribeirensis (assembly GCA_030248225.1). Taxonomy (NCBI): domain Eukaryota; kingdom Metazoa; phylum Nematoda; class Enoplea; order Enoplida; family Thoracostomopsidae; genus Trileptium; species Trileptium ribeirensis. The sequence continues at coordinate 2,709 of JASANE010007303.1, read as the reverse complement.
TTAAAACAGTTTCTGCCATCAATGTTGATGCCAACTAAAATAGACTAGAAATTTTATACCTGTCATCTTTTTCTTTTCAATAATACTAAGTAACGTTGTGCTAATGCGTTAGTCAACCTAAGGTGCGTACACCTGAGCAGTTGTTTAATCAAGATAGTTTTACAATCTTAAAACTGATGATCGGGTCACGCATAAATAAAGTTTTTATCTAAATGTACACGGACACAATTTGCGATACAGTCAGACGTTATTCTCGGTCAATAGTTTACGATCTAGCATCGTCATTTGCTAACTGCGTAGTCTTCGAGCTGATGGGCTGTGGTAAAACTCACAATACCTATGCGAAAACACATAATTGACTGCGTTTTGAAGTCTTGCATCGTTCACGTTTATTTGTGTGCAGCTACTGCACACAGTGGGCAGTATGGTCACTACGAATGCACCCAAATCGGTTCGAGTGCAATGACAATGTCGAATACGCCGTCAGTGCAATGGTAAACTCGGATGCTTACTAAAAGCATTTGCAGCGGCGATAGCACGTGGCTATGCAACTGTAAAGTACAATGCATTGACGGCGTGCATTTGTGACGACTTTTACATTTTAAGGTGGAAAAGAAATATCAGTTTCCACACTCGAGTGCAATAGTTTTAATCATTGATCGTGCAATGATAGTTATTATTGCAAACTGCAGAGCAATATTTATTACTAAAGCGATGCTTCCGTGATATTGTATTCGCCACAGCACGTTCCAGTGCAATTGTCAAATTTACGCTAGCTGCAGCAATGGCATAAACATAAGCATGAAATGTGCACCTTGTTATTGTTTATGCCATTGCATCGGTGCGAGCAATGGTTGTTGTATTTACAAATTTGCGTGCAGGTGATGGGATGATTGCACATAGTCATAAGTTTTAAAAGTTAATGAAAAATCCAAGTATTTTTGCCTTTGCAAAGAACCCTTAAATATAGTTTATGGCCATTTTGACCCTGAAGAAAGTGCCACCGGTCTAAGCAACTAAAGCGCACATCGTCACGGCTTTTGCTTACGAATCCACAGAGTTTGTAGAAATGCGTTCACCCGGATATGGGTTATGAGTGACAGCTACAGACAAGGAAAATTTTTTTCCGATATTCCACCTAGCGCCCTCAATGGAAGCTCCTCACGCTTCGCCTGTAGAAATTTCGTTTTAAGTGATGCACATGGTGCGCATATAAAATTTTCAGTGCGTATAACGTGAAAACATCAAGAGCTGGGGTAAAATGGGAATAGAATACTAGTTAAAATCACAATGTGGTGATCTATTTTCACCAAAATCCCGGATAATTAACTAACCGCACTTATTTGACCGCGAATTTTGCTGTGTCAGCGAAAGAGGTGAGAGCTGGCCGAATTGTTCGGCTCGTGCGACATCGAAGTCGGCGGGCGTATCAAGTCCCAGCCGGGTTAGACCGGTTTGGCCTGGGGTCAGTTAAAATTTTAGCCGCTAACATACACTAGAGAAGATAACGCATGGAAGATTTTCGGCACGGTCTGGTCCTTACGAAATCAATGTTGGCCCGCTCCGCTGGTCTGGTGCTTTCAAGAATTCTCATCAGCCTTTTTGTAATGGACTGTCCGTTGAATGAAATCCCCACATCTTACAGGCGGTACTTTGGCATTGAATTTTATAAATTGAAATTTGCTTTTGTCGCGTGAGGATTAAATAAGACTTTTGACTCAGCTCATGCGTTCAAAAATTGTCCATTTGAAACAAATTTACGGCAATAAATTTAAACAGAATAATAATACCGTCATAAGTTCTAAACGCAGCATTGGTAAATTAACATTCAGAGACAGTGTGATATATTTCTTTTCTGCAGTACTAAAAACTAAAAAGCAACTGTAATGAAATTGCGCCGTTTAAACTAAGCATTTTGCTCTCTTTTTAATTTAAAATCTGAACCATAGCACGAACAAAATAATTCCAATTTATAAATTTTATGAGTCATCCATCAATTGATGTTGTCGCACAAGGCATTACAATTTTACTGGGTAACATCTCGTTGTCATTACAATATTATTCGATTATTTAGCTCTCCTAGACAACTGTAAAATTATAATTGGACACTTATTTCATCCTGTAATAATTTCTCAGGTCATCAATCAAACGTCAAACCAGAAATTCCAAGCATTAATGCCAAAGGTATACACCGCTGTTCAAGCGTATCGCGCGCACAAATTGATATGGGGAAATAATTTAAAATTTTATTGCACAGTTTTGCTACTTTGAAATTTTACTGTTTGGCCCTCCGCTAATATTGGAAAATACGTAATCAAAATATTTCTGATGTTCTTAAAATCAAAATATTTTAATTACATGTCTCATATCTTATATTTGCAGATTTTGTTTCTCTTTTCTTGAAATTGAATTTGTTTCATTGCTGTTGGAAATAATATGTACTTAACGATTGAACAATATGATTTATTGCTTTCAAATCAAAGATATTGCCACGATATTTATAAATGTATCACATAAACAACGTGTAGCCCTAGTTTGTTTGGTTTTGAATACATTTCTCTCAGAACTTAGAACTGTCGAATACCCGAAAAAAATTTCAGCATCTTGAATGAGTGAATTTCTTGCTTGTTGGGTGAACGATGGACTTGCTGGTTTCTTTAACCCTTCACAAACTTTGGGTGGCTACATTCATAGGCGTAGATCCAGGGG